>BOSO01007298.1:0-40648 GCA_018403395.1 Gorsachius goisagi | reverse complement strand
CACCCCAATGCTGAAAACTAAGATACATAACAATTTCAGCATCATTTTGGTTACAGTAGAGCTAGCTGGTGTTGATCCCAGTGTCTAAAGACCCACTGTTTTCAATGCTACTTTTTTTCCTCATCCAGACATCTTACGTGTTTAAAGATTTGATCCTGATTAATGTTTCTCAGCTAAGTTGTTAGAGAATTCACCCACACATGACCTTAGTTTAGGAAAAAACCAAACAACTCAGGGAAGATTTAATCTTAGAATAAAGCTGTGAGTATGCACCTATTTGTGTACCTTTTGGGGAGGGGGTGCCTGGTTTTTGTCTGGGTCTAACTGTCCTAGCATAGAATATTATTGGTGCACATTGGTAGGATTAGCGCTGTTACTGAAATGGTGCTTACACTGTAATCATGCAGGTGTTACCTTGTTTGGTAAGCAAATAATAATACTCTGAGAACTGCTATACTGACTAAGACCAAACAGAAAGTGTACATGCATCAGGAATCTGCTATAACAACTCAGTTCAGTGAGACTGTGAAACCAAGATCCCACTGCAGTGGAACCACCCATTTTTCTAACAACCGGTTAAACTGATAAGGTTTCTTACTGCCATCTACTGTACAAATGCTTCAAGGCAGAAGGGAAAAAAATTCTCTCGGTTCTCAAATAAATGACATTGCTTCTGAAGAGAAAGAAAGCAGAGCTTGATTTCTCTCTACATCTAACATTCCCTTTATTTGTCTTTTTTTCAAATGCAGAAAGAATTTGGTTTTTTAAAAATCTTTCTTGTACTGAGAGTAGAAACATCAGGTGTGACCAAGAGAGTCATTATCCCTTTACTCTGCATTTTCCGTCAACATTAGTTTCCCCTGTGTCTATGTATACAAACATAGATAATACTTCTAATTGCTGCTTTCCTATTTGTCTTCATATGTCTTCTAGTACAAATATGAATTGCAGTCCTCTTTGACCATTTTAGCTTTTGTCTGTTAATTATTTTCCATTAGATTCAACATCGTTAGATTCAGAAGTCTTTACAAAAGTTACAGTCTTTAATTATTGCATTCCAGTTAGAATAATTGGAATCCATTGGATTAATGGAACATTTCATTGTTTCACAATAAATCGAAGCAAACAAAACAGAGGAGTTTCCTTACACTGCTACTTCCTGAATTTTTAAAATCCCCTTCTTACAAACTCAACCTGCAAGCTTCAATTTGTCTCTGTGGCAGTTATCAATGGTATGTAATGGGATGAAAGAGCAGAGCTGGGCTTATGATTTCAGAACTGACCAGCCCTTTATCAGGGGACTACTAATAGGCATCGCTTGTTTCCTGTCATTCAAACCTTGTAAGTTGTTTGTTAAAAACATTACCCATCTTTACAATTTCAGTGGAAGTGTTAAATTTAGGGGCATGCCACTCTAGAATTTTGCCACATCGGTGAGCTAGAAAAGCAAATGAGATCATAAAAAATACTGAGATCAAAGCCCAGATGTGCAAGCAGAAGCAGCAATAATAACATCTGTTAAACATTGCTGAGACATCAGCACCCACAAAAGCACTTGCAGAAATGGAGGAGGACTGACAGAAGTGATGAAGTTGTTTTTTAAATGCCTTTTGATTTATTTTTTTGAGAGTCATATTTTGGGAAATACTGATGAAGCCTTATGATTTGCAAATACCTGATGTTCCCACATACAGCAGAGTGAGCATATTGCACCTTTTGATGGTGGGCTACACCACTGCAGAACAGTACAAAAGCTACTGCCCACCTTGTTCCCCAGCTCACGCAGTAACAGTATTATGAAAAAGCCAGTGAACGCAGTAGCGTACAACTACAAGAGCAAGATGACTAGAAAGGTACATAAGCACTTTGTTTTAAGGCCTGGTGTTATTGAGCCTTTGGTGTTTGTCTTACTCAAAGGCTATAAAGCCTTAAAGGATTCTTGATGGCAAGACTAAAGCTGTCCTGTGTTGAAAGCACAGCCCTGCTTTGCTGAGAGACCCATTTTATTGTGTCGCACAATATCATCTGAATAAGGCATATGTCCTCACACAGGCTTTTCAAATCTGGAAATACAACTTGGCAAGGAGGCAGAGCAGAGGAAAAGTCAGCTAAACCATGTGGAGTTTTTCCACCATACCAGAGTGGTCTCCAGATGGACTTTTCTGGCTGTGTTACATAAGGAAGATGGATTACAGCTGAAGAGTCTGTGCCTATACTTCTGAGTGATGGATGAGGATGGAAGAAAAACATGGGGGTTTTTAGTTAAACTTAGAATCGGATTAGCCTAGTGCTTGCTGTCCTCATTTTCTATTGCTATCAGTGGGAGCAGAAAATTCTCAAAACCTTATAAGCCTGATACCTCAACTCAAAGTTAACAAAACCAGCAGCTTAGAGGAAGATACAACAGATAACAGCAGGCTGTGTTGTGCTATTGCGTTTAACACAAAGCTCTTCATTAAGGCAATTGGAAAAAAATGGCAAGATCCGTTTCTGGCTTAGGCCCATTCAAAAGTGTGATGCCAAGGAGTGTTCCTACTGAGCATATTAAGTAAGAATGCAGAGAATCCTGCTGCAAAATGCTTCCAGAGACAGTTTAACACAGTGAAAATGAGTTATGAGAAAGTAAATACAGCATCTTGTACCAGTTGGGTATGAAGTTGTACTCTGATAAGCAATGGAGATTTATTGAGAAAATACTAATGAGAAATAAATGCCTGCAGTGAAAAGTGTAACATCTGGTCTGCATTGACTTCATGCATGAAAGCTATTTGGCCTGGCTTCCTGCCAAATCCTGCAGTTTTTGAGATCATCGGACATGAAGGAAATTGAACTCTGTAGGGTAGCATCTCAAAATTTTCTCCTAGCAGAGCATATGTGGAGTTCCAAAAGGACAGACGCCCCACTTTTGCTTACAAATATGGATATATTTTTGTTTGTTTGTTTATTTTTAAGCTGTTGTGTGCTCTGTCAACATCTATAACATCATTAAGAGTTGTTAACTGTTGTTCAAGAATTCTTCAACATGTATACATCGGGGTTTAGGTCATTGTGTAAATACCCCAGAAAATCTCTGAGAAAGAAATGGCAGACCCCTGCACAATCCATCAAACTGGACACTGTGGGCTGTCTGCACAAGGCAATTTCTGCATTGCTAAGTAATGATACAGCCCGGTCAACCTATTTGTGATTTGCAGGGTTTAAGGTCCTTAGAACAGTCCAGTCTCAGGCATTCCCTTGAGAGGGGTGGCTTTGAACGGTTGAAAAGAAAGGCTACTATAGACATTTCTCAACTGTTTGGACACTTTTGCATTCTCGATAGGATGCTGAGGGGCTCTGCTGCTTTTGGTATCGCCTCTAGAATTTTCTACTCATCTTGGACCATGCTGCGCTTAGTTCACATAAACTAGTCCCTCCCTGTCCTCCCCTCTCAGACTATAGGACTAGGTAGTCTGAAATCCAAAAGAAGAGCAGAAGAGAGTGCTAAAAAAAGACTGAAATGAATTGTTAATGAGGGCTTTTTTAACATTCCTTGGACCTAACATCATATGCTTTAGCAGCATTGCAATTAGTAATTTCCCAGCAATGACATGTAGGAAGGGGATGACAGTATCTTCATACTAGTGAAGGTATTTTGATGCTTCAGTTAGACATGCAGAGTAACAATTCCGCTGACAGCATTGAGTGGCTCTGCTCTGGGTTTGCCTTTGTGTTAGGGACATACAATCTCTTTAATTGTTGTAAAAGGCTGATGTGAGGATCCCAAATCCACAGACTTATCCGCTTGGCAAAGCTCACAAGAGTCCTAGTTAATAGACGTATCCTTGGATGGGGCTTGGATCTAGCTGGCATGCTGCCTACCTGTCAATCTGAATCTGATGATGCACTGAAAACCTTTGAGTAATAACTACTACTGTTTGCTCAGTCTTCAGTCTCTTTAGCTTGCTGCTCGGTCAACATTCAAATCATTAAAGAGACCTATTAAAAGTTTATTGGAAACCAAATATGTGGGAGGTTTCGAGGTGGTTTAAAAGCCTCACCTGGAGGGCATTGTCATTTCTCCGTAGTCTCTGTCTAAAGAGAGCAACTACATGGAAAAACTATTTCTGTGAGCAACTGCTTGCTGTGCCATCGGCACCACTCTACTCTGAAACTTGACTCTAAAGCAAGTGTTGGAAAATTCAGCATGTTTAAATAATTCCTCACTAATCCAGATCAAATATGCTCACCTTGCAGTTAAAAGGTTTCATCTTGGTGTTAGCCTAGCTTGCCCTGCTTTATTTCTGTCTGGCATACATTTAGCAGCAGACTTTTTTCATTTGATCCTGCAGTCATTTGCTGTAGCATGCAGAGTAACGATCAGAAATTACATCGTGGCTTGAAGTATCCTTCATCTTTTCTCTCTAGCCTGTTCTTATACATCAGTGCAATCGAAGTGTTGGTTAAAACCAGCTTATTCCGTCAGGGCCACATTGGTGCTGGCAGGGTTTACAAACTTACTTCCATCAGAAGGGGTAGGTGGTGCTGAGCTCGCTGGGGGGACTGGTGGGGGCTTCAGTTACCCAGCAAGAGAAGAATTGTGCCTTAAAATCTTTCTTTTTAAGGATTAAGGTTTTGGTCAGGATTTGCAGGGATTTGACTTGCGTTGCTCAATCCTGCCTGTAACCGCATTTGGACGCACAGGTGGCTTTGGTGGTTAACCGAACCAGCTTTAAATCGCATCCACCAGCCACAGACGTGTGGAGTCCCGGGGCAGCGCCCTGGCCGTCCCTCCGCGGGGCCCGCCGCCCTCCCGGCCCGAGGGCCCTTCCGTTAGCTCCCGCTGGGATCGGGGAGGGAGGCGGGCCGCGGCACGGGCAGGCGGCTCACCCAGATCCGGCCCGGGTTTAACCTGCGGTTAATGCGGCCTGCGGCGGGGCGAGCTGCGCTGTCCTGTCCTGTCCTTCGCGCCGCCGCTTCCCGGCAGCGCGGCGGCCGCCCGAGCCCAGCGTGCCGGGGTTCCCGCCGCTGCTCCTCAGGAGAGGCTCCGCGGAGCACGGGGAAGCGCAGCCCGTGCGGCCTGCCAGGCCTTGCCCGTCCCTGCCGGCGCTCCGCTCGCCCCGAGCGGCTCCGGGGCCGCGCCGGCCTCGCCCGCCCGGGCTCCACCTCTACCGGGAGACGAGCGGCAGTCCCCGCTCGATTCGCTCGGAGCTCGGCAAAGCGAGCGCGCGGGAGCGGCTGGAGCTGCCTGGCAAGCCCTGGGTGAGGCGGCGGCGAGGAGGCGCGGCGCAGCCATGTACGGCCTCGCGCGGGCCCTGCGGCAGGCGGCAGCGGCCGGGCGGCTGTGGGCGACCCGGCGAGGGGGCGGCGGTGCCGGGGCGCGGCCCTGGGGCTGGGGGCTGGCGTTGGGGCTAGCGCTGGGGGTGAAAGTGCCGACGCCGGCGGGCTGCGAGTCTGACGGTGGGCAGGAGGCGAAGGCGAATTCGCTGCCACCCCGTCGGGGCTTCGGCGCGGCCATCGAGAGGAGCAGGGACCTGCTGCGGAGGATCAAGGTGCTGAGCGAGCGGGGCTGGCGGGGAGCCGGGGCTCTCACCCCGCGTCTGCTGCGGTGCGAGCCAGCCCTCGCCTCCATGAGGGGGGAGGTGGGCTCGTCTCTCGTTCCCGCGGACTTCGCGATCGCTGTGAGAGATTTCGGTCAGGGTGGGGGATGGACGGACATGTTTTTCGGGGCCCCGCGCGGAGCGCGCCGGGCTGTGAGAAACCGCCCCGCGCCGGCAGGTGGTGGCGAGCCCCGCCGAGCCGCTTGGGCTCCCTGCCCTCCAGCCGCCGCCTCTCCGGGGAGGAGCCGGGCCCGGCCCGGGCCCGCCCCTGTGGGTGCTCGCTGGGTTCCCTCTCAGCGGTCGCGGGGGAATCGCCGAGCGTCGCGGTAGCTGCCTTCGGGAACGTTTCGTTATTTTTTTTTGTGAATGTAGCGTCGGCGGAGGCTGTCAGTCCTGGGGGAGCTTAGGCCAGGCAGAGCTTGATGTGGAGAGCTGTGGAAGTGTGGTACAGGACGGGGTATCCGAGTACAAGGGGAGGCCTTAGAGGGTGTAGGAGGGAGGGAAAGAGGCAAGGGCTTAATTTAAAAAGCACTTTGTAGTTACTTTGAAAAATCTAAATGAAGCTCCTTTGAAATTCTGCTTGCTAATAAATGATGCAGCTTGTGTGTTGCATATTAACTCTGTGATATTTTGTTTCTATTCAGTTTTTCTTGCATGTCCTGATTGCTAATTTAATTAAATTATGAAGTAAGTTACTTTATTTAAATTATTATTGTTAGATATATTTCTCCCAATTGCTGGCTTAAAATGTCTGCTTTTCTGGAGCAGTTTATACCAGTCAGCCCAACTAGTATTTAACAACATTTCTACTGCAACATGACAGCAATACGCAGGTGTATTTGTAGGATTGCTTTTGCATTTTTAGGGTTTGGGAGAAGGTGCTTTTTAACTATAAAGATCTTTCTTAATGTCTTCTGTCCATTTTTTTGACAGGATGAAGCAGGAATCCCAGGTATACTAGTTGGAGTTTCTGTAGATGGAAAGGAAGTTTGGTCAGAAGGTTAGTATATGGGAGCAGAAGTTGTGCATGCTGTTGGGAAGCGATGAATGTTTTAAAAATTGGGGCACAGTAATCAGGCTGGGATTTCATTCACTTGATGTCCCATCTCCACACAGTGGCCAGAAACAGGTGCCTGGGAAGTATGCAGTGACACTTTCCCTGGTAAACGTCAGTAATTTCCAGGAATCAATTACTAACTTCCTGAATGTGCTAGTATGTCTCAACAGTTATGTTTAAGAGCCTTCCTTCCATTAATTTGTCATATTGGTCTTTGAATATACTTATACTCCAGGCATACAGCTGTACAGTGGTCTGGTAGAATTGCATATAGAAGGTAAAGAACTGTTTTCCCTGCAGGAACTGACTTAATAGTCAAAGTAATAAAGGCTCACATTTGATGATCTGTCTCCCATTTGTGTAGATTTTCACTGGGAAGGTACTTAGATTTAACAGGTGTCATCCTTCCAGAAATTGCAAATGATTTTTCTGATTCCACGGTTTAGTTAGTTTTAAATAGATTATGTTAGTACTGCTCATATCATGTAGACATTTGACATTTATTTAAAAAAACCCACCAAACTGTGTGTGTGTCTTCAGAAACATTTTCATAAATGGTTCTGGGTTTTTTGGACAACTTAAATGGTAGGAGTAAATGGCAACGTATTTAATTATTGTGTTACAGAATTTGAAAATAATGCTACCAGACTTGTGGGTTGGTTACATAGGAAAAGGCCGGTATGGAGACTGTTAAGCTGTCTCTTAACTGAAGTAATGCTGAGTGATGTTGAAACAACTGATTGGTGAAGCTTTACAGCTTAGGTAATTGCTACAAGTTTGTGAGCAATTTCCTTTCTCAATTTCTATATTGATAAAATAGGACCCTTTACTGTTTCAACTGCTAATTCAGAACAATAAAAGGATTATTTATGACTTGGTCAGTTACTTTACAGTCTAGATTTTGGTCTCTTTAGTTTTTCTACATTGAATATTTGACCTCAGGAGTGTAAATTTTGGCTTAATCTTCAATCTTATTTATCATTAAGTTTGTTTTGTAGACTTAAGCAGTAACTTTGGATGCCATTGGCCAATACAATAGATTTTGATTAACTATTCCTACTACATTAAAATGTTATTAACTTAATTTAAACAGGAGCAGGAATATAGTCCAATGCTTCACATTGCAGTTTAGCTAGAGGAAAAACATTTTAAAGAGCCAGTAAATCTATTTCACTGCAAATAATTAATTCAGCATGTCTCTATGTAAAGTATTTACCACAGTGTTTTTATTTTCTTAAAGGTTTGGGTTATGCTGATGTAGAGAACCGTGTAGTATGTAAGCCAGAGACGATCATGCGAATTGCTAGTATTAGCAAGTGTCTTACAATGGTGGCTGTTGCTAAATTGTGGGAAGAGGGGAAACTGGATTTAGATGCTCCAGTGCAGAAATATGTCCCTGAATTTCCAGAAAAAGTGTACGAGGGTGAAAAGGTATGTAGTGGTTTATTGGTAACGCTTTTTTTGATTTTCATTCCTGTTGTTGCACAGCCATATGTGTACAGGTGCCTGCATCTGGATGTGTTCCTGTAAAACGCCAAAAATCATTTAGACAAGTACTTATGTTTACTTGTCGAAAAAGCAACGCTGGAAACTTGCATCTTCAGTTTTGTATCGTGTGTAGTGTGTGCATATATATGTATATATTTTAACTAATTCATTAATAATGTATATATTTTAACTGATTCAAATACATGACATTTGAAAGGTCTTCTTTGTTCCTCATCATGTTGAATTCTACTTTTCTGGTCATTTAGTGTTCATCATATCTTTAATGAAGAGAGCTCACATTTAAATTTCTTTCTGCCTAGGTCACTATTACTACAAGACTGTTAGTTTCACACTTGAGTGGGATTCGTCACTATGAAAAAGATATTACAAAAGTAAAGGAAGAAAAGGAAAACGCAAACAGAGCATTTAAACTAACAAAACCCTATCAGGATAAAGAACAAAAAGAAAAAGAAGGCAAAGGGATTGAAAAGACTGATTCTGTGAAACTGAGGAAAGAACATGAAGGTGAGGTAAAAAGCCGAAATTCAAAACCTGGCAGGAGAGACAAGGAATTTGAGCAAGAGGAGTATTATTTGAAGGAAAAATTTGAAAGCGTGATTGAATCATTGAAGATATTTAAAAATGATCCTTTGTTCTTTAAACCAGGTGAGTTTCTATTCATTTAGACCAAAATGCACTCTTCTCGTAAAATTTTTGTTTCAAATTGTTTTACTTGTAGTGAGGGTAGTAGAGTCCAGTAAAGAGTGTTTGTGTGAGGTTTTTGTTTTGTTCTGCTTCTCCCTCTTTCCCCCCCCCTTTTTTTTTTTTCTTTTTGTGCCCCATTAAAAGCCCAACGGAGAAGTATTTGGGCTGTTCTGCACAAACCATCTGGTCAGGTAATTGCCTTAAAATGATGTAACTTTTGAAGACTGAACTGATTTTATCAGTTCAATTTTAGATAAGTCTTGTACAGATTTTTTTTACCAATCTGCTGACTTAAAGAATTATGCTTATATAGATACCTTCTAATGGTGTATCTGCACCATAATCTTGGGGATTCAAAATGTGATGTAGCCAAGACTTGAAAGGTAATACAAAGAGTCTCAGATAATGCAGGAGAAGAGTAAGTGGGACCTCAGGTAGAAATAAGACTTCTTCCAGGAGCTCTAAGTAATGCAGTGAGTGCTATGAAATGTACCACTTACTGAATTTATAAATGCTAAAGCAGATTATAATTTTGGTAACAAATTTGTATCTACAGAGTATTTTGTAAGCTGATACCAACTTGCTGTATTCATGCTCAGGGCCTTATAGATATGAACCAAAAGCAAAAAAAATTAGCAAGGCACTGAACTAGAGCTAAAACATTCCACAGAATCACAGAATTGTTGAGGTTATTGTTAGAATTATTTATAAGTTAATTCCAGAGAAGACTTTGAGGAACTTAAGGTGTAAGTTGTAAATGAGTTAGGTTAGCAGGCAAAAGATACGGATTGCTGATAAACAGTAAGTAATGTGCATTTAAGGGGGGGAGAGGGGTAGGAAGGGGGAGAAGTTAACCACTTACGATCTTGGAGAGTTCTGGGAACTATTGCAAGTAAGGGATCTGTCTCGACTGTAGGCAGTTTGGCAGTTGCTTAATATGTAGATATTTCATAAAAGGCATTAGTGCAAGAATGAGATTTAAAAAAAAAAGAAACATTGTTTTGTAAATAAATTACATAGTCTTATGCATGTTACTGTTTGTGTAATCTTTCAGGATATTCTAGAACTAGAAAACTAGAACTAGGAACACTATGATGAAAGTGATCAAGACTTCTGAAAACCTTGAGCGAGTACTACCCTTGTCTTTCCATCTCTAGAATACAGAGACAGAAACAAGTCACAGTAATTTTATGGTTTGCTTCAGCTTTCCAAATTCAGATATCCTTGTTAGAACTGGTATGGTAAATCTTGTGGAAAGGATGTTAAATGTCAGTCTTCGCATCTTGGCATGAAACCTGGCTGTATATGCAGATCCCTGAAGACTTTTTAGCGCTATTCTCAGAGCTACCTGCAGTTAGCACAAGCATCTGTGTCTGCTGCAGTACAGAAATTCCTAGGGCATAGTATCATAAGCTTGTGATTCATATCATGTTAAAATGGGGGTGGAGATGGGGTCTTTTAATTGATTATTCATTGCTATATATAGTTTTATTTGCACATGTGATTACTTACATTTTATCCTTCAGATTCCTCTTAAGCATCATGTGTCTTAACTTACCCCCCCCCCCCTTCTCATTGTGTTTCTTCAAGGTAGTCAGTTCTTGTATTCAACGTATGGCTTTACTCTCTTAAGTGCTGTTGTGGAGAGAGTTTCAGGACAAAAATTTACAGATTACATGCTAAAAATGTTTCGTGATTTGGATATGCTATCAACTGTACTAGATGACAATGAAGCAATGATATATAACAGAGCAAGGTAAACTTTTTGTTTCCCCACAACTGTTGCTCTTTCTATCTTTATTAAGCAAACTGAATTAAGAATGTGTGATTTTTGGTTTGTTTTCGGTTTTTTTCCAGGTGTTTAAATGAAGTGGCTTATGTTATTTCAAAGTTAGTCATGTAACTGATTTTATGTTAGCATTATGGTATTGGTTCTGTAGTTAGCATGTAAAATTACAGAATAGGAGATGAGTATTTCCTGTTATAAGAGTATATATGAGGGGGGTGGCAGGGGTGACTTTGTAGTTTGCATTTATTTTGGATACAAATGAGCAGGTATGTGTAAACAGAGTAGAATAAAGGACTAACTAGGAGATTATGTTAAAATATATATTTACCTTGTTTTGGTTAATATACTGTGGAGTTCTGTGGAATTGTAATAGTCTCACAGTAACACAAGGTTTTCATATATTAAATTGTAATATAAATCTTAACTAGAGTTAAAATTCGGAATATCCTTTACCAATTGATTTCCTTTTAGTAACTTAGAGAAATTTCTGTGGTTTTATTTTTTTAACTTGGATAATCCATTCCAATATAGTGGATAAGGGTAGAGTTGTCTTTCTCTCCAGTCGTCTTTTATTGACCTACCTGTCTGGGCCCTGAAATTGGTTTACCAACTTACCTGTTAAATTTTGGGGCAGGAGAAGAATTTTAACTGAATCACAAAAGGAGGTTATGGAAAAAGTCTCATGAAAATGAGACTCAAACTTTTTAGAAGTTTGGCTTCTAAAATGCTCTTGAATGAAAAAGGTGATGAACATGTTGAATCCATATAAGTGTATATTTAAAAAATGTGTGTAGTACATGTTTCTAATTTGTATTTTAATGACAAGTTTTGCAAGACTCCTTCATGCTTCTCATTTTCCTTAGTAGTTCCAGACTATTCAGTTGTTGCAAGCATCTGTAATGGCGCAGTGGGGGGAAATCAGTCATAAATGGAAACTACTGTCTCAGAGCAGTCACCTAAGACTTCAGTGAAATTTCAGCTCAGTGTCTGATAATCATGGGGTAGTTGTAGGATTCCTCTTTCTTAAAACACTTTAAACCTATAGGTATAGGTATTTAAGAAAAATCCTGTGCTGGCTGATATACAGATTTCTGTCACATCTCTGATTTGTATATTGCCTTTACTCTTGGTATACCCTAAGAGTAAGTAGAAGGGTGAGCACTTTTATTGAAACTAAGCTTCTAACCTTTAGTTTTTGTTCTCCCATCTGAATTTCTGATTTTTCTGCAAGAAACACGTTTAAGAGAAATATATTTTAAAAAATTTCTAACGTTTAATGAGAACAAGCTAATGCATGCTCAGATTGCTCTTTTAAGGTAGGGCAGCTTAAAATCATTGTGCATAGTATGAGAGAATGACAAGTTGAATTTTCTTGAATTCTAGGTGTTATGTTTACAACAAAAAGGGACGGCTGGTAAACGCACCATATGTGGACAACTCTTACAAGTGGGCTGGTGGTGGTTTTCTGTCATCAGTAGGTGACCTTCTGAAATTTGGAAATGCCTTGTTATACAGTTATCAAGCTGGACAGTTTAAAAACACTAATGGCAAACTTCTTCCTGGGTACCTCAAACCAGACACGGTTGCAATGATGTGGACCCCAGTGCCAAAAACGGAAGTATCGTGGGACAGGGATGGTAAATATGCAATGGCTTGGGCTGTAGTAGAGAAAAACCAACAATATGGCTGTTGCAGACGGCAGAGACACTATGCATCTCATACGGGTGGTGCAGTGGGGGCAAGTAGTGTCCTCCTGATTCTCCCTGAAGAGCTGGACTCTGAAACTATAGCTACTGGGCTAGTGGCACCACCTAGAGGAGTAATTGTTAGTATTATCTGCAATATGCAATCCGTTTCACTCAACAGCACTGCCTTAAAGATTGCAAGGGAATTTGATAAAGAAAAATGGGTACAATACATAGATTAAAAAAGATATGTGTAACTGAACTCACTGTACTGAAACAAAAACAAATGGAGAAGGGTGGAATTTGACTCTGTGGTCACTAAGAATTTGTGAAGAAAAAGCATAAAAAATTCACTTAACTTCTGCTAGTGGTGCTAAACTTATGTGGAACTGGAATTCATCTCTCAGGGAAGTTCCTAACTTATAGAAAAGGAGAATGTAACAGTCAAATTTGACTTCCTGTAGTACCTGTGTAAATTATCATTATGTTAGGGGTTTTTTTCTCATCCAGTCACACACTTGACCAAGGTTAAAAAAACGAGCATTGGTTTCTTGCACTGAGAAGTGTAACAACAAATTATCTACCTTAAATCTTAAACTTTAAAAAAAATTCTCATCTTGATTTGAGCACACAAAGACGTAATTTGTTATTCTCACAGTCTGCCAAAACTGTTCAGTATTACTTTTAAAGAAAAAATGGTTTTACTTTTCATGTAGCGCTTATTTGCTTAAAAAGCAAAAAAAACTGACAAAACCCAAATCTTGCAAGCTACCTCCAAAATGCAGATTTATACCAGGACTATGCTTTTGTCAGAGCTGTGGATTATTAAGAATTAGAACAGAATGATACTAGAGTAATGTAAGTAAAAATCTGTTTGTTACTTAGATGTCCTCTCTCCCATTTTTATTGCACACAGAGAATGTGTGGAACTAGTTTACTGTGAAATAAGCGTATTACCTCCACAGATGAATATGCCTGAACAGCACAACATGGTAAGGTGTCAAACTGTCTCATTGTTTTTGAATGATACACATGCTATAATTTTACTAGCCAGAAATGGCACTGTATTGTGTAATGTAGATGTTCCTTTAGATACAGGAACTTAACTCAATAAAATTTAAAGCCCATTCTTGAAGCCAGTAGTAGAAGTCTTACAGGCTTTGAGAGGTTTTTTTGAAAACCATCCCTTTTTCCAGTTGGAGACCTGCCTCAAGGAGTTACTTTTGCACAAGGTTGAACAAGAAGTGGCAACAGAGTTCCAAAGAAGCATTTCCTAATCTTCAATTTTACTGTAGGAATACAATAACATCTGAATATGTTAATTTTACATATTCCATCATCTCCAAGATTTATTTATCCAAGACACTTCATGATCTTCAAGATCCCCACCCCACTTTCCTTACAGTTACATCAGACAGTATTTCCAGGCTGAAACAAAATAAAGTATCTTTCAGGAAAGGTTTGGATACTTACATCCCTGAAATGTTTAGCAGCTCTGCTTCTCTGAATTTAAAGAGCATGAGGTCTTGGATAACAACTAGCAGAAGATGGCCTTACCTGCCTCTTTCCCAAGTGTGTGATTTTAGTATTGATTTTGCAACTGTTACCTGCCCTCTGATGAGACAACTTGCTGTCATCTGGGTTCCCAGTATGCCTGTGATAACGTTTATTAGCTAAGACTGACAAATGAGGAAATTTAATATTTTGAGGTAGCAGTGTTTTACCTACATTTTTAATTGAAGCTACTAAGACTGGTTTAGTACTCTTCATAATTACTATTATTCTTGTGCCTTACACCTAAACTATTTGCTTGGGTTTTCTGGCCCACTCACCAAAACTTCACTTTTTTAATTCATTAATAATGGGCTGTCTTTATCTCAAGAATGTCAAATCAGTGGAGACAACAGAGAGAACCTTTCTGAACAAATTTTCATTTAGTCAGGCAGTAAATTATCTACTCTTCCACTGAAGTCTTTGATATTGTTTGACAGTTCCAATAGTACTGGAGGTCAGCATCTTCTACAATAGCAACATATTTTTTTTTTCCAGTTTTGAGCACATGCTAGCTGGGTGAACATGCAGCAGCAGAAGTCATTGCCCATTTTACACAGGGAACAAGAGTAAGTAGTTCTGCGGTGTTTTCATGTTGAAGAATACATGAATAGAAATAGACTGAATTCTATGTTTTAAATACAGAAAATCTGAAAAGTAACTTATTTTAGGATTTATAACATACTTTTAAGATGCATCTATTTTGCAAATGGTATTTATTGTTCTTGAAAATCATTTTGCATACTTGAGAGAAAACCAGTTTCACTCACTGACCAGTATGTTTGGGTTTAGACAAAGACTGAGAATGTAGGCGTAGGTTTACCATTATGCTTGTCTGCCTATGACTGAACACTAGTAAATGTAAATATTTGAAGTACGTATGAAAGTGCATAATGGTAAGTGTCTAAGGCATTTCTGACACCAAGGTATTAATGACAGAACCTCGCTCCCCTTGTAGAGTATGTTTAGCCACCAACTTCTTACATGCATACCATATTCTTTATACTGTATCTCCCGTAACTTAAGGAAACAACTCCGTTGTTACATGTACAGTATTGGAGATACTATGATGTCTAAAATTAATCTTCCAGTACCTGGAACAAAATAGGTCACTGACATTTTCTGATTTGGTATTTACTTAATCATCAATTCTTATCTTCCAGAGCAGAGGAAGACAAGGCAGAGATATGGGAGACTAGGAATCAGTCTGGCCTTAGCACATGTATTCAGGTCACAAGTGAATTAATATTGCTACTTCGATCTTTGTTCTGTAACCAGTTACTTGATGGACTGGCATTAAGTATGGGAAACTGGTCATTAAGAGCAGCTTTCATGATAAGCTTGCTCTTAAATTAACCTTTATTGTGAAAATGCAGTATGGCACTGACATAAAACTGTTCTTAAAAGGCATGTATACTAAATTGGTGCATCTACTTCTGTATCAAACACCTACTTTTTGCATCTGGTAATTTTAAGTGTTCACTATTTGAATTAACTGAAATAAAACTTGCAAATGCAACAAATTGTAATACCAAGCTTTGGGGTTTTTTTATTGACTAGAAATATACAAGTTTTTGAAGTGTAAAAAGAGTACAGGTTAAATAGAAATTCCCAACAACAGTTAGCTCAGCAAGACACTTGATACTTTGAAAGTGATGTTGATACATAACTTGAGATATTATTCAGTAAATAAGATACATGTAAGACTTTGAGTGTTTTCTCATGGTTTTAAAAAAAAAAAATCCCCTTTTAACAGCCATTTAGAAGGCCATGGCATTTAAAAGCTAACTACAAACCTCTTTCCTCATTGCAAAAAGGTAATTATTTAATGTCAGTATTTAGTACTGAAAATATGCATGGTTTTGTTGAACTAGTTTTTTTTAATGACTGTCTACCATTCACAGCTGTTAGTGTAGTTTTATGACTTACATTTGCTTATGTACTCTATGCCTTCCCTATACTGAATGCTTTCAGTGTTTTGCAAAAGACTCCTTTTTTTGTATAGAAATCTCAGTGTAGAATACCAAATGCAGTTTTGAGACCAGATTAGAGAGAGGTGAAAACCATGCATTCCAGAAAAACAGCTGAACATAAGTGAGTAACTTTCTATTTTTATTTATTGCCACGTTACTCAAAACAGTAAAGGGACTAAAGCAATGCTATAAGCAAATGAGCCATTTTAAATCTGTCTAGCCTTTGCAATCCGTGCAGTTAGGGTAGCTGCAGTAACAGAAGTATACAAAATGCATCCTTAGAGTAGTTTCTGTCACCATATGCATTACACTGCTGTAGTTTATTAACGAGGGGAAGGATGCAGCAATTCCAAGGTTTTTACATAAATGACACTACCCAATTAATAATACACTGTTTAAAAGTAAAATTATAAAAATAGAGCTCAGTTGTCTGCAAACTTGCAGGAAAAACTTGCACTTCATTTACTGAAAAAGATTCTAGCTCGTTAGTCACCAGTAGCATGTAATTTTTACAAAATCAATTGTAATTACATTGTTGTATTAACAGGCATTTTTAAACTGGTAAGGCTTTCAGGAATGCAGATCCAAAACCACATGCTGAAGTGTTCAGTGTTGCTTTCTTCTAAATGAACATCCTGTGAAGGAATTGCATGAGTGTTGATATGAATAGTCCTTAAATGGTTAGACTGACTTGGAAAATTGCCCACCCAACTTAAGTAGGAAAACTCATGCAATAAATTTAAATTTCATGTACCACACGAGGTGAAGATTTAGCACTTTGTCTTCTCTAACTCAACCAGAACAACATGGCTGTCACATAATTAATCTTAAAATAAGGCTAAGGTGTACCATTTCTTCCAGATGCCTTTTAAAATTTCAGTCTACTGTTCCATCCTTTAGTCATACAAACCCTGAACTGAAGCAGCTGCTAGGAGTGTTGATACCTTTTCAACTGCTTCAGCTATTCTGTCCTCATATAAACTACAGGCGTGTTGTAATACATGGTATAAGTACTACTATATGTAGTTTGCATATACATTTACCTTTTGTCCTTTAAACAAAACATTATTTGTTCTTTAATTTTTTTTAAACCCTCAAGTGTTACCAGTGTTTTTCATACACCCCAGACACTGGGTTGCATTTCAAGATACTGGTGCTACATCAGTTATCTTTACATAACTATCGGTGGTTATTTGCTCCCTTATGATTTATACAAAACAAATTTTGATTAAGTAACATAAGCCAGGGAACTACCTTACAGTACTACTGTTTAAAAACAAACAGGCAAGCTACCACTGCCTAGCAGTGGCACAGAATCGCTTTAGTCTGGCAAAAGTACCCTACTCCTTTCACGGTGCTTTTTAACAGTCTCAACTTGGCTCAGAATTAAATAGGCAGTATTTATTACAGATAGGCTAAAGGAAACGATAAGTCAAAGCACTTAAAATCAAGTGTTTGATCACAATGTAGCTGCTTAGCTGCCTGGCATATCTGTATAGCCATTTAAAAACAAGCACCTTAAGAAAAATTTGCAATTTGGGGCCTATTAACAATGTTTTTACTAGCCAACTTTAAACAGTTTGCAAAATAAGCATTCCAGTATCAGTTCTCAAAATCAAAGCTAAAATATTTGCAGGCTATAAATAAATAAATGCATTTATGTAAGTGGAATGTTTAGGCTGCTAAACATTGCCCCTTACCTTCTGTGAGCCTGGCTTTCCCTCCAGTGGGCTGACACAGGACAGTTGAGCACCCTACACACAGAACTACTGTCTGAGCATGGCTGAATACAGTGGTGATCTTGTAGCATCCTGAAAAACAACATTATTAAACTTTTCATTAAGTATTTCTACCATGATTTTTTTTAATTGTATGCATAATTGAATCAGATACTCTAAATACACTTATCCAAAAATGGGTCTATGTTTCATTGCAGAGCATACCAAGTAAAACAAAGCAAAATGTTATTATTGTGGTCTGAAGTATTTGCTTTTACTAAAATGCATACAAAAGCACAGTAGTTAACTTAAACTGCTACAACTCCCCATATGAAAATCAACGCGGCCGGATGGCTGACAAGCCCCATAGTAGGTCTCCTGCAAAGTCAAGGAGTTCTAGACCAGCCTTCTCTGCTGAACAGAAGAACCCATTTAGCTAGAGAAATAATTTAACTTGTAATAGTAGAACATTGCTGTTGACAAAGTCTAGCAGCTGTGAATATAAACACTGCTGTTCAGATCTGTGTTTGCTTTTTGTTTAATAATTGGTACACACTAGGCATGTGCTTGGCTGCATTCTACAAAGCTAGCATCATATTTAAAAGAGAAGGCCTGCACAGAATAACTTCACTAATTCCAGATCCAAGAACAGGCATCAGCAATGCTTTGTCTACAACTTTTAAATTCTATGACTTAAGAACAAATGAAATCACTCTCATACATGGCTTGGACAAAGGGATTTTCACTGCTTTCATTCTTTTCCCCGAGAAGTGTTTTTAATTAGCCAAGGGGAATTTTAGGAGAGAAAACTTGTAAAGAATTTAATGTAGATGTAGATATAAAAAATAGACAAATAGGTAAAGGTGAACATAGATTCTGTTTTCAGCATGTGTGGACCAGAAAGATAAGGTAGAATATATGTTGTGAGAAAGGTCCTCAGAAAGCTCTCTGACAAGAGAACTGGTTGATAGAGAGAGCTCCCATTTGACAGGGTAACACATTTCTGCTTTGTTTAAATCACAAATCGTAACTGCACAAACCTTTGCAAAAAACTGCTAGCAGCTAAAATTTAACCATAGCAAATGTTGTTTTCCACCCCATGAATGTGAACTTCCACATTGAAGAGTTTTTACCTTTGTGGATTTTGCAGGGAGCCCGATCCATTTCGGTAACTAGGTAGCAACTTCCAACAACACGGAATGATGCATAAGGCCGTCTGACATTTTCAGTGCCTCGTGCTTAGGACTCTGTCATCACTGAAGCTTTCCTTGCTTTGCTCAATCCCTCAAACTCAATAACCAATTAATCCAACAATAATGACAATAACCAATGGCCTATGCGCCTATGTTGACATTAACTGTATCTTAATATATGCATGCATGTACACTGGTTTGAAGAAAGTTAAAAAAAAACCAAAACAGTGGCTTAGCCTTCAACTATGCATTTTTTAACAGTAACCACATTTTACTTTCAAACAGTTTTCATAAATTTACCTCACTTTTAGATGGAAAACAATGTCTCGCAACTTCTTAGAAACCTAAGCTACTAAGAAAGATTAAGATAATAAGAAAACCTGAATACAGCAACAATTCCCTGCTTCTAGTCAGGATGATCACTATTGTAAGTAAGTCTATGCATTTTCTAACTGCTATAATCTTGCACTGCAGCAGTTTCTAGGAGGCAAGTTACCACACTTGCCAATTTCTGAGCCAAAGTAATGAAGATCTGTGAAAAGCGGACACAGGCGACACCTTAAATATAACCCTTGTAAATGTGAGCTAGATGTCAGCTTACGTGCCACCTTAACAGCAACACGTGCAAGAGGCAGTTGTGTATGTTTTACTTTTTATGTAAAGTCCCAGTATGCCTATGTATAGCCTCGTGAAAGTTTTTCTGGTTGCCCTTCCAGAATCAACCAACTTAAAAAAAGGAGGAAAACAGTGTTGTCTTCTATTTGAAACTCGTGCCATGGATGCTTTAAAGCATCCATTTAATCTTGCTTCTTATACATGCAAATCTGGGAGTTCGGCTTTTTCCCTACTTGCCAGGATTTCATAAAGAAAAAAAAAAAACCCAAACAAATCTCATGCCAGACATCCAGAAAAGAAAATTAAAAGCAGACTGTTTAAATTAACTTTTGAAAAAGGCTGAAAACACTTCTATTGTTAAAAAACCCAAAGCAATATACAGACTTTTTTTTCCTCTGCAGAACAGGTAAACTACAAGTATTTACCTGGACATTTCACATCCATAAAGTAGGAGTTTGGGCTCTGCACCAGCCGTTTCTTTTTATGCTTTCTCTTCTCGTCCTCCAGGGAGGGATGCACTAGGTCTTTAGCCAGCTGGGTGCGACAAGAGGGAAGGCGCAGGGCACGTTAAACAGCGCTGGGGCTGCCTGGGCAGACAGAGCCGACCTCCCCGGCGGGGCCGCGGGTCACTGAGACAGCGAGACCCCTCCGGCGCAGCCGGCAGGGAAGCGCCATTTAGCGGCCAGAAGCCTGAGCGACCGTAGTCGCGCCCCGCTCTGGTAGTGGCTCCCCCGCTCCGCTCCCCCCCGGGACCGAAGGCCGCAGTGCCCCCGGGCGGGTCTGCCCGAGGGCGGGTGTCAGCCGGGAGCGCCCCCCGGGACGGGCCCCCGGCCGCTGGCCCGGTCCCTGCCCGCCGTCTCCCCCCCCCCCCGCCCGGGGCGGAAAGGCCCGGCCGCCGCCGGTAAACAACTCACGGGCATGTCTGCAGCTGAGCTCCCGCACCGCCACCGCTGGCCCGGTCCGCCCCTTCCCTGGGCGCTTCCGGCCGGCCCGGGGCGGCGGTGTGTTCCGGCGGGGCCCACCGAGGGGGCCGGGGGTCTGCGGCGGCGGGCGTGCGGCGCCGTCTCTGACGGGCTTCGAAACGGGGCGGGAGTCCAGTCCTCACGGGGACGTCGTTTGCAGGGCTCGCAGAAATGCCGTCGTATCGTTTCCCTGCGCGCTGCGTGATTTATTTACCTTCAGTTGATGAGGAGATCGGCGCAGAGAGCGTGCGCCCCTTCCTGTAGAGGATTTTTGTAGGACCTGGCGGTAGCGCGCCTGCTGCTTTCTTATGGACAAAATGACACTGACGGCAAAAAGCGGCGTGAGCCCGTTTATAGTGGCCATTGCAGTGCTTGCGGCAGGGCAGTACTGCAATGCTCGCTCTCACGGCCGTTCAGAAACTGATGAAGCCCAGAGGAAGACAAAGCCTTAATGTGACTGCAGTTCTCTTTCCAAAAAATCTGCTCATTTCCCCCTCTTAACAGATTAGTACGTGATGCAGGTATTTTCGGGTAACAAAGGGAATCTGAAGTCCCATCTGCCTTTCTATCAGATGCTGACTAAACTGTCGCTCATATGTCGTTTCATGCTAAAAGACACATTGCGTGCAATTTTGCGTATGTGTATACTCGTTTGCAGTTTCCCAACCCAGTCAAAAATGCAGGAGAATTTGTTATTTATGTATTTAAACTGATTTAGAGAGCCTATGAGAAACATACTGCAGATAGTGGGAATGAAAAAAACATTTTTTGTTAATCTTTTTAGTAAGAGGCTGAGTGTTATTTCTGTAAGTCAATAAGAATAATCACAAATACAATCTGTAAAGACACGTGGGGTTAATTTAATCAAGCCCAGAACATTTACAAGTAAGTCCACTAAGTGGCACAAATAGACCTTACAAAAACTGCTTAGTATGAAAAGTCTTCCATAACGTACAATGGGCAGCGTGTTGAGCCACATCCATTTTGAAGCAAGAACTGATGCATTTAGCCAAAATTATTTTAGAAGTTTGCCATAGGCAAAAGTGAGATGTACGTTCCATAGAAGCATATCTTTCTGACAACAATACTGTCAAAGCTGGGATAGCCTCTCCAGTGCTGACACTGTACACAACTTCAAAAATACTTTGTTCCCACCCCAACCTCTTCTCGCCATCACAAGTGTTGTCTTGTAACACTGTAATGCTATGTTAGCATTTTTTCCTTATGTGCTGGAGTGGTGATGACACGCACATAGAGATATTTTGGAAGTATTTCTTACTCTATCACAGGGAATTTAATATGAAAGGCTCTGACTCATACTTTCCTCTGCATGCTGTCCCAGGAAGCTAGGAACGTAAACCATTTATCAGCACAGAGTCAGTTCTTGAGTCTTGGCTGTTCCTACTACATTTCAGTCTTTTCAGGAGGGAAAGCCTGTTGATTCAGAATCTGAAGAATTGAGTTTTTCTTTGTTTAAGAAAATACTTTTGCAATGTATAAAGCATCACCAGCAAAACCCCAGAACTTCCGGAGTGCTGCCCTCCTTCACCTCTTCCTCTTAGCCTTCCCTTCTTAAATGTCTTTCCTGCAAGGAGCCTCTGGTGTTTGAGGAAGACTTTAGTGTCACAGTTTACATTAAAAATTGGTTGCTGTGGAAGGAGGGGCACACAGGATGATCTGAAAACAGGATGTGTTTTGGACACATTCCTCTGTTTGGTTCTCTATTTTGGTTTTACTTGGAGATTCATTTCCTTTTCATAACTGCTTGTAGTTCAGTGACCTGCTAAATGAGTCAGTTCTAATGCATTACCTTTGATCTTATGATTGAAGCTTTTTTTGAAGTATATTCTTTAGGAAATGCAGCACTGAGTTTAAGTTGCAAGTTAACAAGGAGAGAAATGCAGTACACAGTGGCATGGCCTACAGAGAGAGCGATAGATTCAGGTCTAAGAGAATGACTTCCCGTTTCCAGCCTTCTCCCAGCAAAAAAAGACTTTGATCTCATTTTAGAAAAAAAGAATGAGAAACGTTATCTGTCTGCTACAATGACAACAGAAAATTTCCAAAAGCTGATCCGGAGATGTTTAAAAACAACCTAATGGCAGTTGTTTGGGTATTTCTTTTTCTGCAGTGCGACTGGCAGTCTCTTGCTGTTTAAAAGCTGAATCTGTCTCTCTGATGACGTGCATTGGGCTGGGCTGGTACAGCCAGCAAGCCCTCTCTGCGGAGGGGGAGGCAGCGGCAGAGTGCCTGCTGACACCCAGTGCTACTCTGTCCTGTGCCAGTCATGGCCTTCTGCAGCTGAGTTTGGGTGGGTCCTCAGGATTTGCTATCTGATGTTGCGAGAATACACGCTTTTGGGGGGGGGTTACTACAAAACCTTGTTTAAACTGACTGTGGTCACTGAGGAAGTATTGACTGATTTTAAAAAAACAAAGTCACCCTAATAATGCTTATAGTGGTTTGTCTAAAATACTAAAATGTGGATGGGCACCTCTGTACTAGCATTAAGACAATTTAGATTTCCATACACTAACCAGCTCTAAGCTGCGCTCAAAATAACTAGGTTCACTTCAAGTGGTATATTTGATCTGGAACGCAGTCTGCCTGTGGTTTTGCCTGTACTGCAGAATTAAGTATTATAATTTTAACTGATTATAAATTAATGGTGTAAACCATGGCATGTAGTCATTTGGTTTAAATATGCTTATGCTGAGATAGTTTAGATTAGCACTGGAACTTGAAGAAGGTCCACTTATAGCACTGCCGTAATAGCAAACCTTGAAATTAACAGAGCTTACAGATAAGACTCTTACAGTGCTTTTCCTTTATGGAATTGAACTGTACATATTTTAAGTAATTTTTTTCCAATAATGACTTGATTTAACCTCTTCTTTATAAAGTTCTGCAGCATATACATGTGGAAAATTCCTACATTTAGATCACTAGAATAAAGGAGATTACTGTTCTTTGTAAAGACAAAAAAATTAAACCTATGGATTGATCTTCTTAAAACTAGGACTTAAACACAGGACATATCAACAGATCAAATACAGTAGGACAACGTGTAGAATGAGCATGAAAGTGTCTACCTGCAGTGAAAGACATTTACTGGAACTGGGGAATAAGTGACTTTTTTCTAAAGGAGTGTCACACGATGGTCATCAAACAGTAATAAATGGCAGAGGCATCTGCCAAAACCAGAGCTGTTAAAGATATAAATAAAAAAATGTTGTCATATTAGGTAGCAGTGTCCAAAAGCTCAGGAGCAAAGCTCATGTTAATGATTTGTGGTTAGGTGGCATTCAGGGCAAGACTGCCTCATAAGATTACCTTCTGTAGGACTTGGACCTGTGGATTCCAGTTAGTGCCAAAAGACAGGATCCTGGTTCTACCAACGTGTTTTAAACTGTATTGGTTTTTTTAAAACTTGTACTCAAACAATTAAGACTTATAATTTCCTACAATTTTTGTATGCATTGAACAGAAGAGCTTGATTAAAGACAGATTTTTCACGCAGTTCTCTTTTTACTTAACCAGTCTCATCTTTGAACTGAGGGGAAAAAAGTCTTTTTGAAAGCTAGAAGTAATGGTATCTATGATTTGAGAAAGTAAAAATCAGAGTGGGAATGAAGCAACAAGGTAATCTGGTTTTTTCTTTAAAATGTAGGTGTTTGTAAACTAGTCACAAGTATGTTCTGGGTTTTTTGATGTGTGTGTAAAGATTGTTGAATTTATTGCATATGATCAGAGGGAGTAATTCCATTTTGCTATTCGTATTGGTTCCTTTCTTAAGCCGAGTGCTTTAGCAGATGCACTTATATACACCTCAGTGACTAATGGAATCCTGCCATATCTTGGTTGGGACTCAACATCTGTTTATTGGATGAGCTTCATCTGTGGTATTCAGGCAAAACTGTTAGGGCAGTCAGCTAGGGGCTGTAAAGGGGTTTAAAATTCTGTGTGTTTGAAATGTGCAGATCAGCATCGCACTGTTACAGTGCTATCCACTTTTATATACTGACAAAAGGTAAACCATAGTATTAAACATTTTCCTTTTCCTACATGTTCAGTGTTCCCCTCAGTGGTTCTCCTACATCAGAAAAAAAAATGAAATGTTTAATTGTAGTTCATCTGTTGGCTGCAATGCAATATAAAACAAATGTGTCCTTTTCCAATTTAGTGCAATAACAAAGACTGGACTTCAAAGTATTTTCATGGAACTGGTATCATAGTGGCTTGGTTATTGAGCCTTAACAGCTTTGATGGTACTTCTCAAAGTTTTAGTGACATATTGCAAGCTATACAATTGTACAATTACAGTTTTTCCACATTGAAGAAAGTAAAAAAAGGTAACTTAACTTTTATATCTTGTTTTTAAAGTTCATGGTTAAGTAAACATCTGTCCCTTGAATCTGGCAAATGGGTACTTTTCCAAATCAGAACAGAACACAATATTGCAAAGCACCAGTGTAATTAAAGAGGGAAGTAATTTGCATTATTTTTCTATAAAACTACTCTTGAGTAACAGATGGCAATTGCAAACATATTGCTCCAGAGACATATGGAAGCCTATTTGTTCCATAAAACTCAAGAGTGAATATTAACCCCAGAATTACTCTCTTCAATGCTGAAATACGATTGTGTAGTAATCTTCAGTAGGGCCATAATTACAGTACATAACAACTCATGTCTCTGAAAATACAGATACAGGGAAATGTTTCAGGGATTAGTTTTTCATTTGCAGTTTCCTATAATCTGATTATTCATGCTAGCCGGAAATAATTAACCAATTTGGTTTGACTGCTTCAGTGTCAGGTTGCCAGGCTGCCATTATAATTTATAAACTTAAATCATGTCGTAAGTCTTGTAACAACCCATCTTAACATCTACACAGCCCAGTTGCTAATTATAGAGTAAAAAAATGAACCAAGCAGCCGTGTTTCCAAATTCCAGCCTGAACTGGGCTGTGGTCTCTAAGGGTGGGGGGAAAAAAAAAGAACCCGCAATTCCCCCCATCCTTGCTTTGCTGCCTTGATTCTGCTCTCAGATGATATCCTGGTCTCCCAGAGATCTCAGTCAAACAAACAATGAAATTTTTGCTTGAATCACAACACAGCACCTATGATATAAAATTAGATTTTGATACAATTAGCTGGAAGTTAGATTAGCATTCATGACAAGCTCTTACTTAATTCACCTTGTACAGAGATTGACATCAGATCTGTCACTGGATTTTTTGATGGTTTGTTATCACAAACGTGTATTGACTGGGAACACCACCAAACTGAGACCCTTAACAAGGAAGATTTGGAATAATAACTAGGAGCAGAATAGCTTTTGCTTTTTGAAGGTTTATAATGGCTGAAGCTATTTCTTTGGAGCGATTTGCACAAATAGAGCAGTAGCCAGGTGTTAGACTAGTTTAGCCCCATCAAATTGTAGGTTAATGTCACGGAGCGGTATTTTGTGTGCTTGGAATATGGAGGCTAACCACGTATAACAGAGCTTTAATATTCAAAACTAATTTTGATTCTCTATAGAACTCAGCGTATGTATTGCCAAAGTAACACCAAAAAAAATAGTGAGAAAGGACAGTTGTAGGCTGGATTATAACTAATAGATTTGCCTGCAGGTGGGAGTCAGTTATGAGCAGGTATCTCTGGACTGCTGTCAGGGTGCTGAATCACATTTGCGCCCCCAAACCCCATCTAGAGGGTGCTTGGAAGACTTGCAGCTAAGGAGACCCTCAGAGCCTCCTAACACTGCACCTTGCTCCTGCCTTACTCCAGGCAGCTGTCGAGCAGGGTGCCTCGCCAGGTGACAGAGCAGGGTCCCCTGCTGGGTGATGGAGCAGGGTCCCATGCCGGGTGCCTGGCAGGAGCAGTGCCCTGGTCAGCGGGAGCCAAAGGGGGGCAAGGGGAAGCCTGGAGGGAGCTGAAAAAGAAGCTGGTGGCTCAGGCCTTGCAGGATGACAACCCCTTACTAAATGATTTGCGGAAAGTGGCTCTTTTCCCTTTGTTTTCCTAAGAGGGAAGTGAGAACTGTTGTAGTGATTTACAGTGTTAGAGATTTCTGTTTATAGCTTGTATAAAGGCTACAATTTTTAAATTAAATTAAAGCAGTAGCTCTTTGCGGTCATTTTAAACCATTTCAGTAACGTTATTTTACAGGGCCTTGTGAGACCCTGTGAGGAACACAGCATAGTGAATACATAATGAGGCTGCCTACACCAAGAGATAATTATTAGTGGAAAAAGATGGGGGAAAGTGCTTACTGAGGTGCTCTAGAAAAGCCATGTTGTTCTAGAATACCCATGTTTTTAGCGCTACTTGAGGCCACGTGAAAGTAATTTTTCTGTTGTGCGAACAACAGATTCTTCCTTACTCAATGCTTCCAAAGCAACACGTTAACGTTTAAAGCCACATACACACTCACCCGGGCTTATTGGTGATGTGCAGTGTTATGCCATTATTTATCGTGTCACTTGAGCAGATAATTATGTGACTCTTATTTACAGATCGAGCTAGCTTCCGAAGAGAATTTAGCCCAGTCCCTTACGGAATGAGGCCACCCGATTGCTCAGCGATAGCAATTCTCCAAGTGTCGGGATGCCCGTGTTTCTACGCAGGGAACTCGGGCATTTACTGCCATTTGAGCACCAAGAATGCGAGGTCTCAGCCCTAACGGTTTGAGCGTTAATGTACTTCGCGTCAGCGCGCGTACGTTTTTAAAACTCAACCTCAAAGATTCCCTCTGTGTTCACATGGGAATACACAGAGGAGTGTCCGGTAGAGCGCTCGGCTCGGCGGGGCCACGCGTTGCCTGCAGGGTCCTCCGGCACGGAGGTGCCGGCGACGCCCGAGAAGCGACTACTGTGCCGGCCGCGCCTGCCAGAACCGTCGCGTTGAAGGCACTCGACGGGCGGGGACTCGGGGCCCGTGGCCGCGCTGCGCTCCACCCTCCGCCGCTCCCTGCGGCGGCTTCAGCCGGCGGCAGGGCCGGGGCGGCCCTCAGCCGCCGTCGCGCGCAGACTACATCTCCCGTCGGGCCCGCGGCGCTTCCGTCGCGCCTTGACGCGAGGCGGCGGTGCCTCCCGCGAGTGGGCGTCGGGCGGGGCGGGCGGTGCTTTCCTCCCTCCCTCCCTCCCTCCCTCCCTCCGTCGCCCCCTCCTGCTGCGGTGGCGAGCCGGAGGCCGAGGGAAGATGGCGAAGACCTACGACTACCTGTTCAAGCTGCTGCTGATCGGGGACTCGGGCGTGGGCAAGACCTGCCTGCTCTTCCGCTTCAGCGAGGACGCCTTCAACACCACCTTCATCTCCACCATCGGTGAGGAGCCGGGGCGGCCGCCGCCGCCGCCATCCCAGGGGCGAGAGCGGTCCTGGCCGGGGCCCTCCCGCCGGGAGAGGAGCCGCCGGGCGGGCGGGAGGGAGCCGCCCGCCTCGCCGCCCAGGACTGGGGCCGCGTTTGGCGGCCTGTGCGTGGCCGCTGCGCGGGAGTGGGCGGGAGCCCCGCGGCCGTTACGGGCCCCGTGCGGGAGGAAGCGCCGGGGCGCCGCCGCCGTGCCCCGGCCGCCGCGGGGGGAGCGGGAGCCCGAGCCCAGCCCGCCCGTGCTCGGGAGCGCCGCTCCTGCCGCCCCCGTGGAGGCGGGGGGGGGGGCCGGTGCGGGCAGGCCGCACGGGGGAAGGGTCTGTCCCTGGTGCGGAGGACCGGGGGGCGGCTCGGTGGCGCGGCCCTGCCAGGGACCCGCAGGATGCGAGCTGTGCCCCGGCCGCAGCAACAGTTGGCTCGGCCTGGGCTGTGCGCAGCCTGCGGGCCGCTTGCCTCTTGTTGCTGCTGGTGGTGGAAGCGATGTGTCCGTCGGGCTGCCTGAGGAATGGCGAGCACGGGACGGCATCAGTAACGAGCTCAACGCAGAGCCCAGAACGTTGCGCTGGCTGAGTTACGGGACGATCTTGCTGTCAGCTTTTCTTGCTCCGTCATTACTGCTCGTTTCACGTTCAGATGTAAATTTTCAGAAAGTGAAAGAGGGCTTGGACTGCTTAAGCTAACTGTGGCTCGTGCGAAGCGGCGTAGTGACAGTGACTAAACTGCTCTCGGCAGATAGTTTATCTCTGCTTTTCTCAACTCTTGTTAATACGTGTGTGTATTCACATACGCGTGGCTCATGTTTTTGAGATTTGGAGTAGTTCTGTTCAAGCTCCTTAGTCGACTGGAGTTTGGAACTCCTTGGTGACTAGATAGAGGAACCTCCTTGACAAAAGCTGAGTTTGATTATAAATTTGGTGGTGAAAAGGGGCTTCTAAAGCTTAACTAACCTCTTCTAATGACAACGAGACATGATATATTAAAACCGATTTGTCAGTCTTGAAATACTTTCTGCTGAACTAAACTTAAGCAAAATTTTCAAGTTCTTCACTGAGATATTGCTGAATTGAAACCGTAGTCTGACAAGACTTGAGATTTATGGTTAGCTACTTGTAGTTGAGGTCACTTTTAAATTAAAATGAAGTACACTGTTCTCAGGATGAAGGGGTAAGCTGCAGTGAATGTTGCTAGTATTTAGCAGGGCAAAACTCAAGCTGTCTTTGAAAAATAACACTAAGAGAATGAGTAGACTCTTTATTGGAAGGAAATGGATGTAAAAATGAGGTGGAATAACGTGTGACTTGTTTTATGTTACCCAAATGCTATATCCTCTTCAGGCATTTTATTGTGCTGAACTTGGTGCACAGGGAAGAAACAAATTTTTATTTAGGCAGATGCGATTGACTAAATGAGGTATGGCTGGCATGTCTAACAGTTTCTGCACTGCAAAGAAATGTTTCTGAAGAAGAAAAATGGCACATTCTTTTTCTCTCTGCAACCATTTTCAAAATGCTGTATCAGTAACATCAGATAATCAAGTTCTGAACAGCATTTTACCTAAAAAGGTATTTTTCTGTATCTGTGGTAGAATAAAAGGCTTAATAAACATTAATAAATGTGGTATAGTTAAAAAAAAAAAAAAGAGCCTACATTGGTACTGTGCTAAACATAAAATGCTTTATGCCAAGCATTTTCTTGATGTTTCTTGAACTGCTCAGCCCCTTCATATTTTTCTCACTGATTCACTTTGAAGTCTTGAGGATTGTGAGTGTGATGCTGTTTTTTTTTCTTACTTTATTCAGTAAATATAGGATTTGTTCTTGCATCCTTCCTTTATGTTTGCTTTCACAAGGGTCTTATTTTCAACACTATTTGACTTGAAGAAACTCACTAATAATTGAGCCATACTTCTCATTCCATAGGTAGTATTTGTGATTTTACAGTTAACGTTTTCCTTCTTATAATTTGTTTCTTGCAGTCCCGTTTATATTTTAGCAAAGGACCTACAAACAGGGAAGTTAACAATGCAGGAAATAGTGAAACTGTTCATAAAGTGCTGGAGTATACTTAAAAAAAATTCTTGGTTTTTTTTTTTCTGTCTTCCTCATGTATTCTATTACTTCTAGGTCAATCATGTAGATCTAATCTCTTCTTGAAGATGTGCACATGCTCGCTCTCTCCCCCTCTCTCTGTGAGTGCATGCTGGCTGTTCAATACTAGTCAGTTTTACGATCATAGTTAATACATCTGATGAGCGTAGGGGCATTCCACTTTTAAGAATTGGGGTTTTTTTGTTTTGTTTTGGTTTTTTTTTCCCCCTTGACCGGTAAAGCATAGCCAACCATGGTGTGGAGGGAGACACGGGGATGCAATGCTTTTTCCAAATGGGTCCCCCTGCCAGTTGAAGTTTTAAGGTGTCCAGATTAGCATTCCTAATTGGGTACACTGAGTCTTCCTGAAGTGTAAACTGCCAGACTGTTTTGTTTACATGTTCTTCAAAAAGGGGATTCTGCAGTATGATGGTACTTACTGTTATGTTGTGTGTTCAATTCACAATGATTTTAATTAGCATGCACAGTATTATGTGCCCTTAGGGGTGTCCTAGTTCTCCTCTGGTCTGTCTCTCTGATAACAAGATCAGAGTTGGTTTAACTGTAGAAGTCCGAGAAGGCATATACTTGAGATGTGTTGATGTCAAATTTTATTGTTTAATCTTATGTATGTAAATGCTGTTTGTGAGAGAGGTGAGTCATTTAGAGGTTTTTTTTTAACTACATAGGGTTAAACTGTATAACTGCTTCAACTTTTTTTCCTTAGATTCTACATTCAGACAGCAAACTTTGTTGCCATGATGAAAAGACCCATGTCATGTCTAAACACCAAACACTTTTTTTAATAATTTCCCATTCCTATTGTTGTTTAGTAGTTTAACCAAGGTTAAACCACAACACCTCAGTTACCAGAGCAATGGAAACACTTTCCGAAAGGAAAAAAAGAAAGTAGGAGGAGGATATGGAAATACTGCTTTATTATAGAATATTTGTTTTACTTAGCCTCAATGTTCATATTATAGAAGTGAGTCAATAATGCATTGTAGTTACTTTGTCATCTTGTGTCGTACTTTGTAGATTCTCTTCTGCTGTCATGCAAAACATGCCTGTAAGGCTACATCCTTGTAGCTTGCTTGGAGGTTTGCAAATGATCCCTTGACTTTTCTCCTCAAGACTTTGGTCATGCTGTAATGATGGCTGTTGTGAGTCAGACAGTAAGGTCTTCCAGCCTGGTGTCCTGGGGCCAACAGTTGCATAAGAAGTCGGATAAAAGTGCAGTGCACATATATTTATAATTTATCAGACCTTTAAAATTCTTTTTTGGGTGAGTCTTGGTGCAAGAGTCTTTCTGGCTTTGTCTTGACTACCTGGCATAACTAATACCTTCAGCAAACTTTGCTACCCATTATGAGAAGTGAACCAGCAATCCATTCTGAGTGATGTGTTTTCAGTCTGTGAAAACATAGATTGGCCTTCAGCAACTTTAGGCAAGGCAGGTCCTTGGCCTTCAGCAAGATTAAATTTTTTATATAGGGCTCTGTAGCTCTGTCTGGAAAATTTCCAGAGAGGTTGACAAGTCATAATACTGTTGTGGTCCCTGGTGAGGATTAGCTTTTCACTGTTAACATGGGATAAAACATTTTTTACAACAGGAATGTGTTATGTAAGGCTATGTTGTTTAGTTTGCTTCCTGAGTGGAAACTTCTGCTTTTGCACAGTTCTACATGGAAAGTAAAATGCATTTGAGTCAGCTCGTTTTCACACTTAACAGCTCCTGAAGTAAAACTTATCGTGGAGTATCTCATGTACATTTTGCTAGTAGTTTCAGTGCGGTATACAAGAATAAGAAGCATTAATTTAGCAGTCTCTAAGTACAGCTGTAAGAACAGCTTGCTGTTCAAGTAGTGCTGTCTGGTAAAACTGGATTGGGTTTATCATTCCAAATAATAAGGTTTATTCTTTGCATTCCTTTCAACTTTTTATTTAAACTGGTTTCTATGAGAGTAAAGCCCTGTATTTTAGCTGATAGCATTTCTGCCTTAGCACAAAGGCTTGCTGACTCTGAAATAAAATGTCGTATTTATTTTTTTAATGCAAGATGATACCAGCATTTGGCAGGAAGTTGCCCACATGAGATAGCACTGTATCTGAGAGTTGAAACAATTTGTTGGTTTTACAGAAATAACTTTTCCTTAGCCTACATCTTGCAAAATAGGACAGCACTCCAGCAATTGAGCATGTGTATGCTGACCTTTGAATACTTTGAAAATCCTTTGACAAGCAAAATTACCAACTTCCCTTTTGCAGTGAAATTTCCATGTCTATAACATGTAATGGAAATTGTGCGCTCAAGTCAAATTACTTGTCACTGAATATTTCTACTCTTCTTCCCCATGGTTACTTGTGTGATAGACAAAAGATTGGTAGTTGGTTTGTTGGTTTGTTGGTTTTTTTCCACCCTCCCATTAAGCTTCAGCATTCCCTGTCCTCATTCAATCAATTTCTTTTGGGCTTCTCCAGATGGTAGGAGCTGTAGAAGAAAACACATATCAATGACAGATGAGCAAAGGGAGGGGTCAGTCAGGAAGGTGTTGTCAGTACTACTTCATTAATGTTTGTTACAATAAGCAAACTGTAAGTAAGGCTTTGAAGTGACTGAGACTAGTTTAAGAGTCTCGGGTGGCACCATTATTCATACCTACAGAATGGGAGTGCATGTTCAAGACCTGGGACTTGGGTATCTCTTCAGTACAGTGTGAGAAGGAGGGCAAGGGTTTACATGGGAATAGGGGCAGACAGTATTATGGAGGTAAATACTAAACTGGAAGAATGATTCCATTTTCAAGGTATGTGATGGGTAGTCAGCAAGATGTTACCCTGATGTTGATCAGAAAGCATTGTAGTTGGAGACATTGTAGGTTAAGAGCATTACAGTTTGTGTCTCTTGGGACCTTAAATTTGATACTAACACATAGCTGGTAACAAAAGACATCTTAGACTTTGATTTTCATCTGCTGCATGACATTGCATTACCCTACTGTATTCTGCAACAGGCCAACAATGTAAGTGAAATTGTCTGGCTTTTATTAAAAATGCTGTTGTGGCTTTGTTGCTGCATGTTGCTCTGAAACAGCGTGACAGATGTCTGACTGTTTTATGCCTGTTCCTAATTGGCAGATGGAGGTCTATCTTGGTTATGTGTTATCTGGTTATTTGAGTGACAGGAGGGCAGCTTAGAGCTACTTTTGTAACTTCTTTTGAATGCAAATTTAGGAACACAGACTAACATTGAATGAGCGTAGGAATAAATGGGTTGATTGATTGATTGATATACACTTTGAGAGAGGTATTGAAGACATAGCTTTTGTTTGGGAATTCTTTATTTGCTTTTTTTGGAAGGATTTCCTAGTCTTTCTGCAGTAGGGCATCCTTTTAGTAGAAATACATCTTGAACTGGCTTATTTCAGAATTTAACTGAAATTCATAATAGGTGATGAAGAATACATGCAGTATTTATAGTGATGCTTTATTTCATGTTTTGTGATAGAAATGAGTTGTGTGATTGTAATTCAAAGGATATTATATTGCTTTTTATCTTTAATTGGATGTTATGGTAGCTTAAATGCCCAGTCCATCAAGCTTACTGAAGATATATAAAATAGATCTGATCCTTTTCTAATGTGAATGAACTATGAATAATAATAACTTCCAAAGACTCTTGTACAAGTAGAGTTGATCCAGAGGCTTTTAGTTGCCAGACTTGCAACTCAAAAAGTCAGCAACTTCCTGTCCCAACAGGGCTTGCAGTGGAATGTAATTTAGTGCCTCTTAAAGGGTTTTTGACCAATAGTTGCATGTAATATCAGTTTAATCTTGTAGTTTATAGTAAGCTTTCCTTAAATGTAAGCTATGACACTTTTGATTAGATTGTATGTAGCTTGAAAGGCAACTGAAGTACTGCATGTTTCAGAAAACTTCTCTTCTGCTAGGGACAACAAACAGTTGACCAAGTCTAAGATGATCTGTATTAGTTTTGCTGCTGCTGGGCAGACTCTGCTGCTTTGGGCACCAGAGGAAAAAAACTGATGCTGAATACTAGTGGCATTCTCTTATATGTATGGCATCTAAGAAAATGTGTTAAGCAGACTGGTCACTAATAGGAGTCTGGCACCAAATCTGGAACTCGGGAAGAAAGGATTGAGTTTAAGAAATCGGGCAAAGCTAAAGTGTGTGCCAGCCAGGGAACAACATACACTGCTCTCCCCCAAATCCTCCTTTCTTTCATCTGCCAGAGAGAAACAGCTTTCATTTACTGGAACAAAATATCTTGTCTGTATGCTGACTTCTGATGGGATTAAAGATGAAGTAAGGTATCTGTGTCAACCCAAGCATGGAAGAAAGGAGGAAGATGCAGTAAGTCAGAGTAGCTGCCAGATGGGAGAACTTCTCTGACTTGGCAGAAGCAAATAGAGAGGAGTACTTGGAATATGCAATACAGGACAAGGAGATGAAGTGGCCGTTAAAAGAACCTTGCATACTGTAGGAAAAGAAAACTGTTACATGCAAGAAAGGCAGGTATGGCCTTTGTTAATAAGTTACATGGTTTTGCCTGTTAATTTAGGTATTAAAAGTCTTTTAAAAAAGGTCTATTTCATCATTCACATAAGAAGTTAAATAAAGCAGCCCTTCTTCTCTATGTCCTTTGCTTCCCAACCTTCCCCCCCACCTCCATGTAAAAAAATGGCCTCTGACAAAAATGACGTTCCCAAACTCTGAGAATGCCATCCTTAAAAATAACTTCAGTAACTTTAAACCTTCTGCTTTGATTTTTGGCCTGATTTTGCTGCCTCACTAGGTACTTTACACACTTGCTTCTAAAACATGACCATATTTCAGACTCTAGCTGAAATTCCTAGATTAGATGATTTATCGTAACAAAGGTAATTCTTACTGGATGAGACATTTTGATCTTCATAGGTAACTAAGATCCTTTTGGCCAGACTATCAGTTGCAAAGCTAAGAACTGTCTTACTACCATTGTTGATGTGCTTTTTTTGTGTGTGTGTTTTTATCTGTTTATGTTGCTGGTAATACCCATATTCTATATTTTTTTCTTTCTGGTTTTAGCAGGTCTGTGCCCTCTGAAGTCTGATCTGTTTAATGAGTAGGGTGTTCCTGCATTCCTATAAAACTTTCAAAAATTTCATCACTGTTGATCTTTTTTAATCACTTCTGTCTTTCTACTTGTCATGTGTAATTTGTACCTGCTCTGTCTAACATTATCCAATTCAAATTTTTTTTTTTCCTCTGCTTCTGACCCTATCCTGATATTCCTAAATCTCTCAAGGAGGTGCTTGGCAGTCCAAGTTGTTGGGCTGTAGCAGTGTTTAACTGTGCATACTAACTGTTCCCATCAAGTCTTTCATACCTCTCTCCCAGCTGATGGAATAGGTATGCGTATCGCAGGTACTGCTGGAATAGAAGATACAAAGTGCAATATTTGTACCGTGCAAGGGTTTTTTATCTCTAAGTGATTGATGACTTAGAATTCTTCCTTTGCTTTGTGAATTACAGGATACTCTGAATTTGCTTTTCATGTAGCGGCTCTTCTGTTGTAAACAGGCAATGGTATGGCCTCCAAAAGTCTTCCTTTCTTCACTCTGAATAACCAGTTCAGTATAGACATCAAGGCCAAGTGGGAGCTCTAAAATTGTAAGAGGCTTTTTTAGAAGGAAGTGGCATTTTCATTTCTCACTGAGCAGTCATATAGGTTCATCTGGACCAAAAATTACTGAACAAAACCAAACCTAACCTTTTTGGCCTGTTCTCATAATCTGGGTGAATTGTAGTATATGAATACTGAACTTAAAATCCTGATGGCAAGGTAGTACTGGTTACATAGGATTTCTTTAATAAGGCATTTTTTCAAACTTTTGGATGCTTAAGTTGCTAACTTCTGGATTAAGTGAACTGCTTTTTTTTTTTTTTTTTTTTTTTTCCCCCCTCCTTTTTTTCCCCTCCCTGACAGCAGTATTCAGTTAGAGTTATCTCGGTTAAAGACGGCATTTTCTATGTTTCTCATATCTACAAACATATCTGATTTACAGGCAGGAGACTGAGGATCATCTTTTCCTGTTCTGGGGGTTCCACTTTCAACTTTTTTTGGTCTTGCCTATTATATGATGTTTTCGATAAGGATTAATCTCATCTCATCTTAAGCACTGGGCTTCTGAAAGAATAATCAAATATTTGTATTCCTAAACCACCTTCTAAATGGGAGAATCTGGTGTTCCTACCCACTAAAATATGTGGCAGAATGTTTGGTTATTTTTTTTTTCTTGTGCAGTTGAAAGCCATATGCTGCATATCCCAGAGATCTGAGCGAAAAAAGAGCTTCAAAGTAGATGACAGATGCACAAATCTCCCATTGCTGCATTAGAGGTTAAGTGAGTATGGGGCTGGGTCCTTGGGAGATTGCTGCAGCCATTTCTGTTCCATATCTAGCTGTAGCTGTTGTGTGAAATGCGGAGCAATTCCTGTACTAGCATGGAACTGCAGCTGGTCAGGTGATATCTGTGGTGTAGGATCCACACTGGAGCTGCTTGCAAGCTACTTGTGGGCCACCTTTTGGTCTGTATTAACTAGGGCTTTAATTTAATGATTGGTTCAACAGAGTCTGTGGTCTGCTACTCAAAGGAGAGCCGTGGCTGTGTGTACATGTTCTCTAAGTTATGCCATCAGTTGTCATTACAGATGATGGTAAGCTGAATTATGGAGCTCACCCAGATGAAAACTAATCTGATCGAAAGAGAAACGGATTTGGTCATGACGCATCAGTGGCAGCACCTACCCTAATTTCAGCTAGCTGTGAAACTGCAGCCTCTGCTCAGGTCTGGCTGATGTTGACATTTGCTGCTCAACAGTTGCACATTGGCTTGAAAGGAATATGTTCTCAAAGCAGCTAAGTTAGTGCATTCCTCTTAGAGACAGTCAGTCTATAAATAATCCTTAAAATAAACAAACTTTGCTGTCTGTATCAGTAATGCAATTTTAATCTATTTCAAATTATTTTAGATGAAAATGAGTTATCACTGTGTAGCTTATTTTACATTCAAAATAGAACAAGAGGTAGACATAGGTTAATTTCTGTGCACTTCCACGGAGCTGTAGTTGCCTGGACTGTAAACTCTAAAAGACATTCTGCAGGGACCCAACTCTTTTGAAGTTGGGCTGTTGTTGCAGGTGGTTAATTGTACTCATGTCAAGCAGTAATAAGTTTCTACTATTGTGTTGGTTTATAGTCTCTAAATTTGGATCAAGTATTTTTGGTGTTCAAAATAATCCAATTCAAAGGCTGCACAAAGCAATCCGTAAATTCTGAATTCAAAATGGTAAAAAGAGAATTTAATTCTGCAGGATCTTTTAGAGTTCACACTGAAGCACTGCAATGCACGGCTGTGGTGCAGAACTGCACTGGGTTTGAACAAGTGGCTGAAGAGCGCTGGATTCAAATTTTAGTATGATAATCAGATTACACTATAGGTTATTGAGATGTCAAAAGCCTGAGTGTTTCAAAGTGTAGGTTGGTCTAATTCTGGTGAATTGTGAATTGAAGTTGTATTTGTAATCCCTCGTTCTCTTTTAAATAGAAAGTAGTTTATCTGAAGAAAGGAAGCTTGGAGTGGTAGCTGTACTGTAGCTGAGGAGGCACATGCTGGAGGAGGTGGCAGTTTGCTTAGCATTATGAGCATTGATCTGATCTTGGGAGTAAGTTTCAAGGGCTTAGGAACAGGAAACATCCTTATGTGATATATACACATGGCACCCACATTCTTTATTGCCTTACCTCCTTTAGTCATTTGTATATATTTATTTTGCCAGTGTAGTGTGTTTAAACTTTAAGAACCTTACTGTATCAATATCTTTCAAGGTGCAAGGCACTACTATGTGTATCATTGTGTAGGACACTGGTATTAGATTCTTTGTATGAATAACAAGATAAAGAAAGGGCAGTTTAACCTGAAGGAGCCTATTCATCCCGCTCTGAATTTAGTAGTGATTTGTGGATTCTTATGGGCTGTCCAGAAGGAATAGACTACAGCTTTGTGCCTTTAAGTTGTGAAAGGATGAATGAAACTGGTTGCACTTGTGTATAAATCTAAAATAAATTTATCTTACAACTTCTAAAAAATGTTGACCTTTACCCTGGTGTGTTGCTTCATGTTAATCTGCTGTATTTTTGAATGGTTGCAATAAAAGTCGACTGCATCTTTAATCTACATCGTGATACAAGACGTTGCTGAGATAATCTGGAAATGCCTTGCAGATGTTACTAGGGACTAATGCCAAATGTTCAAGTTCCAAATGATTAGACTTTGTTCTTTTGTATGAGGCTGTATGACACACTGATGTGTTGCAAGTGTTCCCCACCCTGCCTTTTACACTCATCTTGTTTCCTACTTCGTCATTTCTTAGGTTTACTGAAATTCTTCAAGAAAGATCTAACATAAAAGCAGATTTCTGAGGCTTCATTTGTCTACCTTTACAGATTGAGACAGTATACTGATGTAGGATGATGGAAATGGCCTCAAGCTGTGCCAGGGCAGGTTTAGGTTGGACATTAGGAAGATTTTTTTCACTGAAAGAGTTGTTAAGCATTGGAACGGGCTGCCCAGGGAAGTGGTTGAGTCCCCATCCCTGGAGGTATTTAAAAGATGGGCAGATGTGATGCTTAGGGACATGGTTTAGTGGTGGGATGGCAGTGTTAGGTTAACAGTTGGACTTGATGATCTTAACGGCTTTTTCCAACCTAAGCGATTCTATGATTCTAGTGCAAGAAAATATTCCCTTAAAAACACCATTAAAAGAAATTTCTTATGTATTGAATCCAAACCCTGCAATACCTGCTGCTGAGAACAACAACAACAAAATAGTAATCTCTGAGTAAGCTTGTTGGGAAAACCAACAGGAACAAATTTAGGTCCCTCAGCTGTTGGATGCATATGGAAAAGAATAAGTTTCTGGAAGTGTTGCCTGTCTGTGCTTGGAACCTGCATGGAAGATGTTGAAACTCTTCAGCTCTGTTCACATGTGTCCATGCAAAGCTTGTCTGTGTGATCAGTGCTAATATTGGCATGTCTGTCACCTTGTGGCGAGCAAGGTGTGCAAATGAGCACTTCAGCGTCCTTCAGTACTGTTTGCTTCCAACTCTTCAAAGTATAATGAAAAGCAAATGCACTGGCAGCAGCTGATTCTGAAACGTACTGCTGCAGTATCTTGGAGATTATAGGCTTGTGACAGCGCGCTCAAATTCAAACCCATTCTTTGGAGAATCAGCAAAACAGTATCAGCTGTTACAGCTACGCTACAGAAGTACTACTGCTTGCTAGTTCTGATGTTCATCTATGCAACTTAGTTGCTTCCTCTTCATGAGAAGCAAATGCTATAGGGAGTATTTTCCAAGTAATTTTCTCACAGAATTCAACGACCTGCAGGTGAAACATACTGATTTTCAGTCATGTGCCTCTTCTCACTTCCTTTTTTTGGAAGGTAGATTACAAATCTGCTTGCTCATTTCTAAATTGCTTTTAATTCAGCCTTAACTCTGACTCACTGCAGGAAAATGCTTTTGTTTCCTTTTGTGTATCTTGCAGACTCTTGTCTGTTGTGTCTTGCAGTAAAGAAGTTGCAAAATTTTTTCCCTCTCCAGCTCTACCCATTGAAAAAAAGTCAAAACCCCCACAAGCCCACATATAAACACAGTAGGATAGGAAGGACCAATACTGTGAAGTTGGAACAAGTCCAGCTTGAAAGTTGATGCATAAATCTCAGTTGTATTGCTCAAAAGGGTAATGAGACTTTGTACCTTGATTCCTTTCCCCATGTTGTAATTAATTCCTTTTTATGGTGATCTATGTCCAGTGGTGATAAGTGCTACAAAGTTTCTGTTTGTCAGGGAATCCCATTGGAAAAATCTTTTTACTACCATTTAATTTTACTTCTTCCATTCTTACTTCAAAGGAGTAAGGTAAAATTCAGGTAAGTAGGAAGAGAAGTTCTTTAAGAGGGTGGGGTTTTTATTATGTGCAGGTCATGCAAAACAGATCTCTTAATTTTTAGTTTGATAAATGATATCTGATGCTGTGGAGCATCTTTTATGTTCTTTGATAGATGGGTCTAAAATGAGACTCTTTCTAGCAAGCGAATCAGGCATTAATTTTTCATAGATTGTTTGCCAATTTTTGGTGTTTGATCACTTTTTAAAATTCCCTTGGCTTGTGTATTAAAAAAAACCCCAAACAAACAGCAACTAAACAATTTAAAATGCTATTACACTGAGGACAATTTTTTTTAAAAAATAAAATATTGCTTTGCTAGAGATGGAGAACTACCCTACTGTGGTAGATATACAGGCTAGCGTACACTTTCAGAGATTGATGTTTATTTGCAGGCTGAAAAGGCTTGATTTCCTGGCTGATTTCTTGCTACAGCTGCACCAGAAAAATGTTACTGAATATACAGACTCTATGAACTTAGTGAAATGGGAAACCTATTAAATCAACTTGAGTTAAAATCAACCAGAATTGTCATCTGATCATACAGCTTTCTCACAGGTAAGGTCTAGCTGCTGCAAACTAATTTTGAGCCACATTAAAAATGAACTTAAAATACTGGTTAACTGTGTAGTACAGGTAAATACTAAGAATTCTAATATTTGCTTGCCAGTGGCTACTGTGTTATTTTTTCTTACATTAATTTTTATGTGTTTCTTACGAGGACAGGCTGAGAGAGTTGGGGTTGTTTAGCCTGGAGAAGAGAAGGCTGCGGGGAGACCTGATTGCGGCCTTTCAGTACCTAAAGGGGGCCTATAGGAAAGATGGGGAAAATCTTTTTAGTAGGGCCAGCTGTGTCAGGACA
>BOSO01007297.1:0-12718 GCA_018403395.1 Gorsachius goisagi | reverse complement strand
GCCTCCGGTTCACCTTCACCAGACTTCAGCTTCACTGCAGCACTCTTCTCCACATCTATTCCAAAATAGTGCAGAAACAAGCCAAGAACACTGCCAGTACCTACTACTATTGAACTGATGACTTTGATTTCTGAAGTAATTTACAGATGATTGAAATGTTATTAACAGCTCCAAAATTCAGTCTCCAAAACCTTTGCTGCTACTTTTGACCGAATGTGTCCTAAATATAACTTGTTTTCTTCTATGAGAAGTATGATTAGGAGACTTGGTGAGACTTATATTTTTAAAATTTACTCCAGAATTATTTCCCTCTGTTTCCCATTTTGCAGCTTTTCCTGTGGCATGAATCCCCATTCCCAGTCTAGGGACTTTGTTGTAGCTTTGCCTTTTAAGATCCTGACCAGAGATTACACCAGGATATACAGCCATGTAGACTAGGAAGCAGCTTGTGAACAGACCACTTGTTAGTACCTCTTGGCTGTATCTCTGCTAGCTGTCAGTGTCTCTGCTAACAGAGGAAAGACATTGCAGAAGAAGAAAAAAAAAAAAAAAATAAAAAAATCTAGAGTTTATAGTAGATTAGAAGCTGAATATGAGTCAAGAAGATGCTGCTGCAAGAAACTTTAATGCAATTGTGGGATGTACAAAAAGAGGTATCATAAGTTGCAAAGAATGTAAATTTTCTGCCCCACACAGCCCTGTTGAGAACCTCTCTGGAGTACAAAAATGTAAAAATAATGGGAAAAGCGCAGAAGAGAGTAACGCTATTTATGAGAGCTTTAAAAAACAGACTGATGAGAAATCGTTGTCAAGAATTTTGTTTCTTCCATTGAGAATAGAGACATGAAGAAGGACATGACAACATACATTAATGAAAATACTATTAAAAGGGAAACGGAGGTCAAATATGTTCCATGTCTACCAGGTGTCTTCCAATATAAACATAGCTTTCATAAGCTTTCATAAGGTAGTCATATATGGAAACGTGGATCTTAGGAATATTGGCACTTTTATCAAGGCTACAAGCAGTGCCAAGGACATACACTTATCCTTCCCCAGAGAAGGGCGATGACTAAACGGACTTCGTCAAGTCCCTTTCAGGATTAATATTTTCTGTAATGCATAAGCTGTTACATGTGCACAACAGAAATCCTACACAGTCAACTTTCGGAGTCCCCCACCAAGCTGCCCTAACATGGAAACAGCATGCCAAATGCAAAATAACATTACTGTCATCTCCAGAGGCTCCTAGAGAGATTTAATTCATCAAATATCTGTTGGTATTAGCTGCCAAGTAGACAGCTGTCCTAGGAGTGAAGTCCTCCCTTTCACAGTTCCTCTCCTTTTACTGGTAATGTTTCCTGCTAGTCTAGTACAGATTGTATCTAATCACTCTTCTCTCTCCATTTCTGCTTATAGCAATTTGCTGTCTTCACAGAATTCAAGCACCTTTTGTTTTATTTGATACCATATATAATACAAATATATGATCACTATAAAACATACATTAAGCTGACTTTTACAACAGAACAGCTGTACTGGATTTCATGAGATGCTTCAAAGAGGTCTCAAGAGCACTTACTCTAAAAATCACGGGAGCCGGTTTGTATTCCTCTGACAGAGTCCCCAGTGAGCGCTCAGCAAGCACACACCTACTCACGATGGGATACGAACCAGGTGTTAAGAGGAAAGCAGGATGGACACCAGAATGGGGAGGTGCTGTTTCAGCAGCTGAGACTTTACTGAAAAAAAAAGGATTTTTAAGCAGGATGTGTTGATTGCTGCTTCCGTCCCAACCTAGATTTTAACAAAAGGTGGGCCACAAAATTGCGTCACACATGGATTATTTTCCCTGCCTTAGCCTTCTGGCTGAAAATAAGTTTAAATGGGAGAATAATGTGTAATGTACCCCTAATGATTTATCCTGTCAAACTCTGGTACCCAAGCTCACCTGAGATCTGTAGTCATCATCTGAAACCCCTTATTACCTATAGTGTTTGCATTCAAATTATATTCCCTCAAAAGTCTCATAAATCCTAATTAGCTTTAACTCTGATGCCGTAGAGTTTCTGATTAAGGAGATTATAGCATCTCACTTTGCTACAGGATCCCTTGAGAAGCAAAGTACAACATTTGAAGAATAGTCTGATATATAAAGTTAATAACCTATGAGCATCATGTTCAGACCTGATATCTTTAATTAAGAAACTGCCAGTTGTCCCATTTGGAAGTTCATCAGAAAGAGTAGGACAGATAAAAGCAAAACGTTTACAAGAGGAGAGTGGCCATTTAGCAATGCAGTTCTCGTGACTACCTTTAAGAAATATTCACATCACAAATGTATTTTATACTGGTGTCATTTACCACAGAGCAATTTTGGAGCTTGCATCTGAACTATACCCTTACTGGTTTGTAACTAGAAGAGTGCTGAAGGATTTATCGCCTTGCTATGAAATGTCACCTGCAACCTGGGGTGCCCGCTTTCCCTTGGGTTATTGTTTTGTCTTCCTATATCTAATGTTCTGTTGAAAGACACGAAAGCCGGTTGCTTCTCACACTCTGCAGTTCTTGCCTTTAAAGATAATGGTCTGCCATACTCTGTGCTTTCTTCCCTTCTGTTCTAGGTTTGTCCTTTATACTCCCAGCCTTTCTGGCATGGCTATCAATTAGCTTTTTATTTCCTGCCTGAGAACCCACACTCCTTGTTCCTTTTTTCACATTTGCAGACTTTATTCCTCAGATATGCTTTCTGAGTGCTCCCTTGGAAATTCAATTAGAGCTTCCCTGGGTTAACCTCAGTTTTACTTCACTCGTTGACCGTGTATTCCCAAACAGTTTTTCGCAGCATTACAGGGCTCTGCCTATCTTCTTACCTCAAAGAGACACCTGTCTGATGTCAACAAGAATAGCATCCATTTCCACTAACATATCTTAAAGCTAGACCTCTTGCCACATCTGCCCGGACTGAGAAAAAAACACTTCAGAATGATTTTGTCTGCTTGCAGACATATAGAGTGCCCCATGTACGGTTGGACTCAATGATCTTAAAGGTCTTTTCCAACCAAATAATTCTATGATATACACAAATAGCGATATACAACAAGCAGAGCTGATTTTAAAAGTATTCTTCCAATAGGAAATGTTGACCAAAAATTTAAGAGCAAATACAGTTGCCATATCAAAACCAAAACTTTTAATGTTTGGGTTCCTTGCCATCACCTTCCTCACTTAGTTGTTTTCCTTCCCTCCCTCTCTCTTTCCTTCTGCTGGAAAGAAGTAGGGAAAAAGAGTGAATAGGAAGAATGGGAGAATTGCCCAAATTTTCCTCCTTCTAAGGAGTCTCATTCTGTTTTCTTCCTCTCTCTTTCACAAGCACACTTTTTAAATAGAAAGCAAGAAAGTAGAAGAAACTCTGAAAACTGCTGAAACTTTTCTCTTTAATCTTCCCTCTCCCTTCCTACTGGGAAGGGGAATAAACCACCAAGATGCATATATGAAATGAAGGGGTTTTCCACATTTTCAAGGCAATCTGCTCCAAAGTCTTCCCAAAGTAAAGCAGGTTTTTCCATTCTGATCATGGATGTCCATAAGGTGACAAAGTAAAATAAAATGGTTTTCTCTTAAGTCACAGTGCGCAACTTGAGATCTTAGGTTATACCTAAAGTTTTCCTCTGACTTTGCTGCTGGTTAAAGCATCTTTCGCTTCCAAAGGTGACAGAGAAACAGCAGCTGTGGGCAGTTTAATTACAGCTGAGTCTGCAGTAATGTCTTCTGCAGAAATCCCCCTGCCTTACATATTCATGCAGCTTTTACCGTCTGCCTGTCTCTCTTCTCAAATTCAATTTGCCCTCAGCTCTTTGCAGCACGACACATCTCCCCAAGGAGTTCTCCTCTGTAGTTCAGAGGGATATTTGGCTTCCCTACATGCACAGAAATTGCATCTGCTCTGCTGAATCAGAAGACACTCACATCTGTGTGTGAGTCTGGATTTGCTGTGCATTCACTGGTTGCACTATGAAAGCTTCCGAAGCCATGGAAGAGCAAGGATCAACAAAGAGTCCATCTTCAGGAGAGTGGGGCAGAAATTTAACCCTGCTGATCTCAGGATGGGTGGCTAACACAGTCACCTGCTTGAGGCCACAGCACAAAGCAGGGAATGGCTTGTCAACAGGGCCATGCACAGACCCTGCCATCCTTTTCCCTATGAAACCTGTATCCCCACCAGCCACTCACAATACCAGACAAGCTCACTGCAGGGGGGTTGGACTAGATGACCTCTAGGGGTCCCTTCTAACCCAAAACATTCTATGATTCTATGATTCTAAGCTTATGATGAAGACCAGGAGCGCAAAACCACTGAACAATGAGCTCTGGATATTTACATTCCCCATCGACTGCAGCCTCTTTAGCCTTGGGCGATGCAGGTGTTAGGCTCAACACATAGTGGGAAGGGTGACAGAGGGAGGTTCGCGCTGCCATGCTGAAGGCAGAAGTACACTTTGAGGTCACATCTTCACTTTCCCCCTCAGGATGACATCTGCTATCTCCCTGCTGAAACAGGCATATGTTCTGTTAGCCAATGTCAGCAAACTGCGCGGTGATGGCTACATTTCTCCTCACACAAGCAGATGACTTTGTCACAGCAAATGACTACCTTGCTAAACCTAAAAGGTGTCGTGAATTGGTTTAGTCTCTCTGAAGAATTAGATCTCAGTTTCTATTTGTCTTCTTAGTTGGGAAAAAATAGAAAACTAATGTTATTTCTTTAGCTGTGACAGAAAACAGAATTGAGAAAAATATTTTGGAAGCTGAGAGGTTTTCCTTTTTTATAATATTGCACCAAACCTTCTCAAATTAAAAATTTTACAGTGAAAATGTAAGGTACGTGCTTCTGCTTACTGTCTAATAAAGAACAGTAATTCCTCCCACGAGAAGACAACAGCACTTCAAGAACTTTTGCTGTCCTAGATACAACAAGATTTCAGTTATCTATCTCCTGGCACTAGAGGTATAGTCAGAAATATATTCCTTCCTACATTCAGAAGTCTTTGCTGGCAGGGAAAGAAAAGAGCAAACACCTACACCTCCCATGAGCTGCTGTTAGCACTTGCTGCGATGCCTTAATAAGAAGCAGTTTGGTCCCACCACTTCCGTGCTCCGGTCGAGTTGGCTGTGGTTTACAAGAGCTGGTGGGACTGCATGTCTGGAGGGTCAGGTTTTGATTTACATTTATTTTCAACATTTATTTTCAACTCCATTAGTCTCTTAATAACCTACCTTAGACCAGTGCCAGCAGGAGAATCTACTGCCCAGTAAATACTGTCTGGTTCCAGAACTAGGATACAAGGTTAGAACCAGGATTAGGGATTTGGGGTCTAAGGCTGAGCAGGTCAGAGAAGATCAGTCACTCACTGAACCAGACACTAGTGTTGCATTTCTTGGGAGTGGAGCAGCAGCAGCAGCAGGGAGACCTGAGGTCCTCTTGGACCTGGTGACAATCAGTCTGAGAACCGGCTGCAATTAACAGCCAGCTCTTCCAAACTGCCTCTAGTGCCGCTTTGATTCTCAGTGGGACCTGTGACCTGGTGATCCAGTGGGTGGCTTTGCTTTATGAGTCAGAACTGATTAACAGCCTTACAGAAGCAGGCACTGAAGCTGGTATAGCCATCTTTCAGCTGAACTCTAAAATAAAGACTTCAATCATAGAAACAGACATTTCATAGCATCTTCCTAAGTGTCCTGCTATTGATCAGTGTCTGCATAATGCATCTCTGGTAGTTTTCTTTTGTCTACAGGAATTCCTAGGTTGAGTTTCTCATAGAATGTACGTTGGGGTCTTATGTTTTTAGGGTAGTATCTCTTAAGACAGAAGACTACCTCAATTCCACAGAAAAAGGAAGAAAACCTTTACAAAGGTAGGTTAAAAACTCCCCAGAGCCACTAATTCCAAAGTTAACCACTGAGAAATATTTGGCATATATATATGAAGTATGCACAAATATGCTATATATAATAGATGTATAGTATTAGACATAGGATGTAGTAATAATATAAGTAGGGTACTAATTTGATATGCAACCAGGAAATGTCAAATTAAATTTGTAATACTTCATAAAATTCAATGTTTGAAGACATTTGACTTACTTATGAATCAAATTCTAGTCCAGCCTTTTTGTTAGCCATCAGTTATCTTTTTTATTCTTTAAGCAAAATGTGCATCATGATTAGATAAGGAAGCATTTCTTTTGTTGTCACTGCAATTTCCCAGCTTTACCAAAACCCTTTGCTCTCAGATACTATTCTCAGTCATATTCCATATACCTATGAAGGTTATTTTGTAAAACTTATTCGACAAGGAGGGATTTTGGGGAGAAAAGAAAATCAAAAAACGCCAAACCAAGTCAACCCAATCCCCCCTAATATTCTTTGCTTTCACTAATAAAATATCAGTACCTTGGTTATGATGTTTTCTCTGACTCTGTGTATGATTCAGAGAGTATCCATAACAGCCCAACTGGTGGGTAAACAACTGTTAAAAGTTAATGTTGCAAAAACTATGGAAGGATTAGATGTACAGTGTGTTCTTAACTTTAAGGGGCATTGCAATTGCCCAGCATTATGCAATGTGTGAATCAGCATAAAGTAGATAAGAATTAATTTTTGTTTTCACTAACACTTCAAGCTCTAAATTGTATTGAGCGCAGCTAATTATAGTATAGTTCTTTGAACAGGGAACAAAATATCGGCTCACAGGACTGCCTCTATTAATTAACTATTGTTAACTGTTGACAGAGGTTTCAAAAGTCTGCTTATAAAATGTTTGCTAGTTTCTTGTAGAAGAATATTAAAACCGTAGGAGAGTATGTCATATGTCCCAGTGTGGAATTCTTATAGTACCTTCCTGTTGGTAGCCTTGACAAGGACACCTTATGCCTAGGAGGAGACACCACCATCAGCAAACCCAGAAGTCTTTATCATCTCTGAAGAGACCTTAGTGAAAAGAGATCCGAAACTGGGGTGTCTAATTCAGTGCCCAGTAGCCAAGATGGTGGTGTGTCTGGGAAAAAGTATTTAAGAAAGGGCAAAAAATGGCAGACAGAGAGAAGAGGAGGGAGGAAAAAAGTGAAAAACAGCAGTGTGAACACCAAGGTCAGAAGAAAGAGGGGAGGAGGTACTCCAGGTGCTGGAGAGGACCACACTGGAGCAGATATCCATGATGCAGCCTGTGGAGGACCCTATGATAGAGGAGACGCCCAACCTGCAGCCCATGGAGCACCCCACACCAGAGGAGGTAGGTGTGCCCTAAAGGAAGCTGCAGCCCTTGGAGAGCCCACCTGGAGCAGGTTTACCCTGAAGGACTACAGCCTGTGGGAAGCACCCACACTGGAGCAGGGGAAAAGTGTGAGGAGAAAGGAGGAGCAGAGAAGAACTGTTACTGACTGACCATTAATGCATCCCCATTCCTCATTTCCCCTGCAGCACTTGGGGGAGCAGGAGGTAGAGGAGCTGGGAATGAAGGAGTGAAGTTGAGCCTGGGAAGAAAGAGAGGGTGCAAGGAAGGTGGTTTAGGTTTTGTCTTTGTTTCTTACCATCTTATTCCATTTTTAATTTGGCAATAAATTAAATTGATTTTCCCCAGTCATGTCTGTTTTGCCTGTGACGGTAATTGGTAAGCAATTTCCCTATCTTTATCCTGACCCATGAGCTTTTTCACACATTTTTCTCTCCCTGTCCTGTTCAGGAGGGGGTGTGAGCGAGCAGCTGGGTGGGTGTTTGGCCCTTAACCAGGTCAACCCACCACAGCATCGAACAGCTGGACTTAGGGAACATAGGGCTAACAGAAAGTCTGCTGGAAAGAGACTGTCTCCTCTCAAAAGTGTGCAAGGTGATTATCAATGCACGTCTGCTCAGAAGCAGTTCATCCCTGTAGGTGATGACTAAGGTAATCATGCAAGTACTTGCAAGTATAGATGAACCATTCAAGGAACTACATGGAAATAATCAAGTTTACCGTTTAATCTGAGCTGAGCATTCAATTCCCAGCTTACTTCAAAGGCAGAAACTCTGTTTCAGTTCACCCTTTATTCAACGAAAGTTATTTTACTTTTCTGTCAAATGCAGCAAACTATTTAAGCCTCAACTTTAGTGGAAGGGCAATTTAATTAATTCACAAAGTTATTCTTTTAATTGAATTTGAGTGAAATGCAAGAAAAAGGGGTTATTGGCTTGCCTTCATAGATGTTATTCCTGCTAGCATTTCAGCTAGCACTAGAAGCAAGGTTATTTCTCTCTGAGGATGTCAGTCTGAGACAGTGGCATCCACTGCAGTTTTATTATTTTAGTAGCATAAAAATGCAAGAAAATGGAATGTTAAAATCAAACTGTCCCCTCTTAACATATTTTTAAATGATGGGAATGTTAATTAGGCTGACGCCAACTTGATCATCAACTGTCAAGAAAAAAAAAAACAATGAAAGGGAAAAAGATTCACATTTTGGTGAGGAAATACTATTCTCATCTTCATCATGCAAGTGTGTCACTTGATCCACCTAAGCACAGGCTGGTAGATGAGACAGAAGTGATGTCCACACAACAGGTGTCAGTTCCCTTTGCTGTCCCAAGTAAACAAATTCAGTAAAACAGTGAAGAACAACCAGACTAGTCTACGCTAGAGTAACAGGAGGCTCCTGTATTCTGGCAGGACTAGCTAGTTGAGGAGGCATTATAAAACCAGGACTGAAACAAATCAAAAGCTCTCAATAACAAATTTTAACCTAAACCCGCCACATCTTGAGATGGAATCAGCACTCTATGAACAAGATATGCCAAGGGAAGGATTCTTCTTTCTCTTTTTTTAGTTGCAGTGAATTCTTGGGTCATCAGCAAGCAAGTAGCTATCACTATCACAGCTCCAAACAGTAGGAGCTTCTGGACAGTGCCTTAATGCAAACAACGCTCCTGCTTCCTCTCCCCTTTCCTTTCCAATGCACGGGCAGACAGGAGCGGGCAGTCTGTATTATCAGCGCTTGTGTTTATGTATCATGTATAAGCTGAGTCTGGGGCTGAGCACACGGTCCCTGATGGCACCAGGCTTGGTGTAAAAGCAGAACAGGACACGGTTCTTGCCTCCAGAAGTTTCTAAGTCCAGTGAGACATGAAATACTGTAAAAGGAAACAGAACAGAAAGAGATGAAATGACTTGGCCCAGGCTACCCGCTGCCAGAGCTGGGAACTGCTATCAGCTCTCACGTGCCTGAGGCCCTGCCTTTGACACTGCGCTTCTCTTAAAACCATGCAACCTGGTTTTGCACCTGCTTCTACAGGATCAGCAGTAAACAGTGTCAGAGAAAGTCCCTCACAAGTGGGACATTCAGTGCTACCAAAGAGATTATGCATATGAACTCATAAAAAAAAAAAAAAAAAAGTCCTTCTAACTGCAGTATTTACAAAATTGGAGTTCAGGTAAGGCAATAAATTCACATTCTATGGCTGCACTTGTAAACACCAAGGTAGATGTTGACATTTAATTTTCTCAAATTTATATTCCTAAGAGGAATTATACATTCAGTTTACACAGATTTATTGCACTTAATTGCATAGCAGCATTTAGTATAATATTTAAAAGGTCAAAAATTGGTTTTAATACCTATTGTGAGGTCCTGAGCCCCTGTGGATTACAATGATAAAGCCTTCCCTCTAAAACAAAAAGCATGTGAATGTGCACAAATTAAATGGCTTCAGACATGGGAAAAAAAGGAAAAAGAAAGAAGAGGTAAATGCTGGTTTAAGCCACATACTCAAAAGCACATTTATGGGAAAATTAGGGGGCTTATTAAACAAAACCATCCTGCAGAAAGCTTTGATCTCTTTTAAACACTTTCAGATTCTAAGAAAAAAACCTTTCTTTGTCTTAATCAAATATATATTCCTTTTTTCCAATAAAATTTCAATATACTTCTAAAGAATGTTTTCTTTTCCAAACAGCTCCAGTAGACATCTTATGTCAATTTATTATCATTTAAGGTCAAGATACGACCTTGTGTAATTCAGGTTAGTTCTGCTGAAGTGCAAAGAGTTATGGCCAGGCAGCAGATTTTCCAAGATACTGTGAAGTCTCTACCACTGCACCACATCGTCCTCTCTCTGTCCATGCCAGCAAGTGAACCTGCAATGATAAATGCACTGAGTCTTATACATCTCCTTCCCCATTCAGGTTCAGAGCTGAATTCTCCAGTGACAATGCCATTATACGCTGGATGGAGGTATGATCATCAGTGTATTCCTTTTTCAGTCCTCAATTCCTTTGCATGTTTCCCACGTGCAAAGCCCTGAACAGCTTATGAGCTGCTTACTGTGGCTAAATAGGAAATTCTTTCAATCAAACAATTTCCCACTCTGTGATGATGATATGTACTGTAACTTCAGAGCATGACTCCTACTGCTAATTTAGCCTAATATGAACATGTAACATCACAAAATCATTTGGCAGCAGCAGTGTTAGGATGCCAACAAGAGCTGTTGCCATGAGATGAAGATTAGTTTAATCTTCTGAACCAGGGGGATGATATTTCAGCTGGAAATGCTGCAAACTGTGAAGAACTTAATCTGAAAATGAGGATATGGAGTTGTACAAAATACAGCTGATTTAGGCATGTACATTACCAAACCGGTATGACATTACACTGACCGTACTGTAGGTTTTTTAAATCATACCTTAATACTGTAATCACTACATTTATTTTGAATTCAGCATTTGATCTGATTTTGACAGAAGAAGAAATGTCAGAAATTGGTATTCCCTGTGCTTCCTCAGACCAATGTTGTTCTGAACAAGTTTCACTGTGACTGTACAAGTAAAAATTACAGCAGGGTTTAGGGTTTTGTTGCTGTCTTCTGGACTGTCACAGTTGGAGATGGCTGCTAGAGATGACAAAAAAACCTCTCCAGACATTGAGTCTAATTCAATGCAAAACAATTGCCGTCATCTACGTATTTTCTAAAATCATCACTCACAAGGTTGCCTGTGGTAGATTTCTTCAGAAAGGGAAGGAGGTAAAATGGTGGAAGAAAAATTGCTTCTTAGCTTCAACCTGATTCTGTTCCATCCTTATCCTTGCTTAGACTTTATTACTTCCACTTATTCTGTGTGGAATTCTACAAATGCTTCCTGTCTTTATCATCCCTTCTTAGATACCTACACTAACAATCAACTAAATGGAATCTCTCCTGTTTTGTTAAGCCCCTACACTTACTTGTTGCTTTTTTGGACAGATATGTTCTGTTTTCATTGTACAATAACACCAAAGTAGTATATGTCTGCAGAGGGATACCCCATCTTCACTCTACACTGTGTAGGAATGGAAACCAAACACAAAACCCCAACTATTTCAACCAAACCAGGGTGATAAAAACACTGCCAGACCTCAAATCTATATACAATATTCAAGGCCAGGTTGGATGGGGCTCTGAGCAACCTGATCTAGTTAGCAGTGTCCCTGCTCACTGCAGGGGGGTTGGACTAGATGACCTCTAGGGGTCCCTTCCAACCCAAAACATTCTATGATTCTATGACAATTACCACCCTGCTTTCACTTTCAGTAAGAAGAGGCTTCGGTGGGCCTGCATTTTACACAGCCAAAAATTAAAGCAGTCCTGTCTAGGCACTTCATTCCCAACCACTCGATGCTGGATCTGCTTTGCGAAAAATGCCTCACTGTGCCTTTGCATCAAATATCCAGCAAGGATAAGCCAGTCCGCACCTCTCCTCTCACAGTAAATCCTCTCAGATTGCATCCACTCAATGTGTCCACCCTCAGGGCATGTTTGGTGCTTTATCACTGATGTTTCTCAGTGTCTTGTGTCCTTCACAGTGTTTCTTCAACCGCAGCACTGTCATCCCTATGTGGCTTCCATGGTGGGCCACTGCTTCCCTAATACCATTACAGGGAAAGGAGAAGGTGGTGCCTCTCTTTCTTAACAGTGCTATAGCCAAAACAGGTCACAGCTGAAGACCTTGCCTCCTCCTAGCCTTGCTTCTGTCTCTACTGATCACAGCAACCCACTGTCTGCCATCCTTCAGATCAGGTTATTTTAGAATGAAGGGACTGGGAATTTTAAATCCTTAAGCAGACACCAGTTAAAGTGATCATCTCCCAAATAAAACATTATCATATAACCATAGAATATCTCAGGTTGGAAGGGACCCATAAGGATCATTGAGTCCAACCCCCTGCTCCTCACAGGACTAGGAAAGAACTTTAGACAGAAAAACACTCTCTGTTACTATCAGAGCTCTGCAGCTTAACCAGTTTCCACTGCACACAGAAGAATTACTCCTCACCTTAAGTGAGAAATGAGATTTTTTTATTATTTATTTAAGGCGAAGCTTAAACTATTGAGCTGTTCCAGTGTGGCTTGTAAAATACAGCATCAGACCCTTTGAAAGGATCATTTAAAAAAAAAATACCACCAGGCTGAAGGCAGAAGCTCAAAGGAAAGGAGTGAATGGAAGCAAGTCCATGCTTGGGGTGGCAGGCAAACCCCCTCCTTGCCCGCTTTGCCTTCCCAAGTGCCTCTGTACAACAGGTATGAGGCTCTGGATGTGGAAGGCCAGTCAATGGATGATGCGGATGACGGTCCATCTACACCAGAGGTGTTGCCAGGGTCAGAAAGGCCTACCCCCCATATCACAACCACCTCCACGAGAAAGAAAAGACGG
>BOSO01007295.1:0-76724 GCA_018403395.1 Gorsachius goisagi | reverse complement strand
AGAGAGAAAGAGAGAAAGAGAGAAAGAGAGAAAGAGAGAGAGGTCTTTTTCAACACTTGATGTGAGACAGAGTCACTGTTGCACAAGGAGTATGATTCCTCACTCAACAGGAGCCGGGAGCTGCTGTTGCACAACAGTGTGACATCTCTGACCAGGGCTGATAGGAGGTGTCTTGGTACCAAACCCCACTTCCCAGCTCCTGCTGGAATCCCCTGCTGAAAGAAAATGTCTTTCATTTCCATGCAGGTTCAAAACTCAGCAGGGGCTAAAGGAAGGTAAGGCTGTGCCTCAAAGGAAAGGTACTGCTCTGTTTCTGCAAAGGGAAATCTCTGCCTTGCATACAGTCCACTCCGCCCCTGGAGTGCACGTGAGACGGGTGGGTCCTGCTCCATTCAGAGTCAAGATGTCACCTACCACCTGCTTGGCAATATGTTGCCTCTGTGCAGGGTAGGGATCTGGTTCTCCCTCTAACCTTCTCCAGCTCACAGTGTGAAATTTCAGCTCATACAGTGCTTACTCTCTTGGCACTGTGTTTGTGAAATGCAATCCACCAAGTACTGCAGGTTGCTTGAGGACTTACATTATTGTCATATAAAATTAAAAGATTATCCTTTGTACATTCCTGTTCCATACATCTTACAGGCTACAATCCGAGCTGGCTAGCAGGTAGCTCCACGCAGGGGTCAAGAGTTGAGCGTGTGTTCCCTCCACTCCATATCCTGCTGGCTAGAAGGCACATTGCCAGAGCAGAGAGAGCCCAAGGGATGCTTTATTGCCCTTGTCTAGGCTACAGATAACGAGGAAGGTCTTTAGTCTCCAGGGCTGTCAATCCGGCAACTTCTCATCTGCATTAAAATTGGTCAAAAGATGTTTTTAAAAGAAAATATAATGAGGGGATGCACTTAGGAAAATGAAAAGCTTGGCTGCTTTTTTATCACTTCTCAGGCACTTTGTATCCTTCTCTGATGAGAGCTATTGTCATTCAGGGCAGCTCATCGGCTCCTTGTGCTGGGAGCAGATATGGGCTTGGCACCTTCTTCCTCTCCTGGTGACAGCCAGATATACACTCCACTCATTTCCTCCCAGATAAAGCTTGCCATCCCGCTTCGGAGCTTCTCATATTTCATTTGGCTTGTCAGATAGAAGCCCCTGGTACAGTCCGTTCACAGAGATTATTTTTTGTTTTGGCATTATATTAGCAAAGGAAATTTCTGAGTTGCCTTCCCCTCTTCCTCGCTCTCCTTGTCCCTGGATAAGCATATGGCTGCTGCAGCCCCTTTCATCCAGGGCTCCTCCAAGTGCTACTGCAAGTGCAGATGAAGTCTTGCTACTCCTTTGTGTGACCTGTAGGAGTTACTCTCATTATCTGAAGGTGAAGCTCCCATCTGAAGAAATGAGTGGCCTTATTTTCAGAAGAAGTGGCTGTCTTTCAATTCCATGGGGTGTTGCCCTTGACGTTATGGCCAAGAGTGATGTGACTTAAACTCCCAAGCTAACCAATAACTGCTGCAAATAATAAAAGGAGCCAGGAGTTCAAAGCTGGATGCCCTCCACTGGTATAATCTGTCTTTTTTGGTTTTCTTGAGTGCTGCCAATTTGAATGTGAAGGCAAAGAAAAGAGGAATGTGTTTCCTCTTATGAAATAAGCCAGAAAGTATGGTTGTGGTCCTCCAGAGGCACGGTTCAGTGTACATCTCAATGGAAATGAGTGAACAAGGCCTGGCTGCAGTGCCAGATACTGTGGAAGGAAAGGGCTGCTTGGAGCATGCCATGGAGGTATCAGAACTTGGCATGACAAATAGAAGCTGTGCCATGTGGCAGGAGAGGAGAAAACAAAGCCCGAGATTTAGCATTATCTGTGTGTATTATAACCTCTGTAGAGGAAAGGAAAAAGTACATTGGCTGGCCACCTTGGATTTCATGATAAAGTTATTTAAGGGAAAAATGCTATTACCAACCACCATTGGAACATTTGTACTCACAGCAAAACCTTGCCTGGAAATGCATATACACACTAGTGGAGTGAAGATGAGGGAGGAGCTTCCCTCAGTGTTTTGTTGTGCTATGTAGTGTGGGAATTCATCCAGGTAAGTTACTCAGTCTGCCTTGTATCTCAGTTCCCTGTTGACCTATTTTGTCCTGAATTTGACCTACCTATCCTCCAAAATGGGGACTGAACACGATGTAATTTGGGGTGGAGGAGGGAGGCCCTTCAGGGCTGTTCTCTTTCACCATGTGTTAGGAAATGTAATGGGTGCTGGTCTACCTGCAGGCAGAGGGAGACCTTAGTCCCTTGCTGCCAGGGGAAGAACCTATTTTACGAAGCCCCAGTACTGTGGAGGCCTAGCAGGTGCCAGCACTGGGATAAAGAAGGATAAAACAGAGGCTACAGAGGGAGCTGGAACCTGCCTCCACCCCAGCTTCAGCCCTTGTGTAGAATAAGACATCCTTGTTTTGCAGGGTTTTGCTGCAAAGGTAGAATAAATTTGTGATTGTGAGCCTATCAAAGAGTATGGCAATAATGGGCCTATAAGAAGAAACACATAAGCTGTGTAATTAAGATAAGCCCCTTCCCTGTTAACAAGTTCTGCTCCACAATTATTCAGTCAATATGCTGTCAGATTATAAAAAGACATTTTTCCAGGATGGTTGTGGTGCCCACACTATCACAGAGATATATTTACGCTACCATTCTGCTTTAATTTAAGCTCCTAACATGATCTACTGAAATGCTAGGTGCTTGAGACCCGACTGTTGGAGATGCAGAGCACCTGTAGTTCTCAATAAAGCTAGAGTAGTTAGAGCTGAGGTCAGTCTGGCTCATTATATTCAGCTTCTGTATCGCTGGTCTTTCCAAACATTTGTCTTGCAAACACACTCAAAGAGGTTTCTGTTTGTTTTAATGCAAAGTGTGCTGTGTAGAGGTCTGAAAATATGGACATTATTTTCCTGCCTGACTTGCCTGCATTCAGTATGAGAGAGACTTTCTTCATTACTGGTGAAACCAATTAATCGACATCAAGAACGACAGGACTAGACAATAAAAAGAAAGTAACCAAGCCAGATAATAGACCTTTTTCAATGGTGTCACTGTCTTTCCCCGTCTGTAAAAATGGGACTTTCTGAAGGGCTACTCAGCAGCCCATTAAGGAGAAACATCTCTCCGCTCATTAAAATATATTTCAAGCCACTGTACGGCAGAAAACAGACTGTCTGAGCTCGAGGGAAGACCAGTCTTGATTAAAATGGGGAAGAGCTGCAAACCGAAGTGGCAGTGGCCATGTTGAGTAACTTGGGAGCCCCAGCTAGGAGCAATGCTAGCCCCGGTGCGGACTGAGTTTCCCTCCTGCTGGGGAGCTGCTGGGGCACACCATGTGTCATCAAGGCCAGCTAAGGAACCCTTCGAGAAAACAATCTGGTAAATACCCACTTTTCATCTGCTCCTTCTAGTTATCATCTTTCCCCTCTCCTCCCTGGAAACTCTATTGCTGAGCATAGCAAGCAAATATAATTAAAATCCTTCGCCAACTTTGTAGAAGAGCACAGGGTTTTAAGAGGTACTACCTTTGAGTGATGTAGCTGTTCTGACAATATCTGAATGTAAAATCTGGATTGTCTCTAAGAGTATCTGCAACTTTACATTTAGCTATGACTACAGCTCAGACGCACACATGCACACGCTGCTCTTACTGTGAGATTCTTGGTCTTTCCCTTCTTGTTTTCCCAGTTTGCTCTTGACTGAATATTGAGGGGCTGTTCAGTCCCCAGATACTGTTGGACGCTGTTGTAGCTATAGGAATAGTGGAGCTGTAGGAATGCAGATATCTTACCACTCTCCAGGGCGGCTTGCCACACAGTCACTTGTTTCATCAGTCCTTTTCCTTCAGTCCTTCTTGCTTCCTTTGCTTGTGGGCATACGGCAGTGGGGGAAGACAGAAGAAAGCAGAGCCCCAGACTCTCATAGGAGTGGGATATAGACATAGAAACTGCCTCTGCTCTCCAGGCAGGCTGCCAGCCCAGCTCCAAGATTTCCCAGCTGCTACAGTTCAGACTTACTTCGGCAGTTGTCAGGGATGAGTGACTTTGGAGCCTGGGTCCTGGCCAAGCCACCCTAGGCAGCTCGTTGCACTAATCCAAAACTGTAATTGGGAGGTAGGAGGGGGCAGCGGGAGAATGTCTTATCCCCACCACAGCCCTGAGTTTTTGTTAACTTAGGATTATAAGAATAATGAACAAACCCAGAAGCCTGTCTTCTTTATTTAGTTAGTTTGGGGGTTGTAGCTAGTAATCCATTACTGCCTGTGCAATGTATTCCCAGTCCAGCCTCTTATCAGAGGTGCTTAGCTATGCAGTGCACATAAGGATGCCCATCGGTATTGATATATAGATTCCCAGCACATCTATTGTGTTTTACATGCCTTGCAATTAGCTTTTGCTTTATCTATTGTGTGCCTACCTCGCTGTATGTGTGCCAGGAAAAATAAAAGAGTCACACTGTGGAGGGAGGGGAAGAAGGTCTAAAGTATTACTGAGGGAAAGTGGAAAGAAATTTGTACTCTGATGAAAGCAATGCAGGGCCAGATCCTGCCAAACGCTGTGACTGTGGGGAGCAGCAGTAACTCTGCACTGCCCAGGATGATGCCTGCTGAAACAAAGCAACTGGGAGCTCGGTAAGGCTTGGGGAGAAGTTGGGATGTGCAGGATGGAGCAATACTGTAGCCCTTCAGCAACAGTGTTGGCATGTTACAGTGATCAGACAGCTAAAAGTAGAGACATATGAATGGTGAAGATGGAATTTTCCCTGGTGCTCTGAAATATGCCAAGTTTAGGCAGGTTGCATCCATGGAGTACCAGCAGGTAGTACCGATCTAAAGGGTCACCATCAGCTTCTCTTTCATAGTCACCGCAGATTTTCCCTGCGGACCCTATTTCCCCCTCTAACCACTCGAACACACAAGTTTCCCTCACATGGACTGCTTTCTGCAGCTGTGTGTCCTCAGAGACCTCTGCCAGCAGGTCTCCCAATTGAACTCAGACCTCTTGCTGGGGACAGATTGACCTTTGCTCACTTCCATAAAGGAGGACCTGGCAGAGGTGTGGATGTGGGCAGGCAGTATCTGGGCACACCAGTGGGACCCTTCCAACACCAGTGTGCTCCTTGGATGACCGCACTCCCTCGGTGGGTGCTTCACAGGCTGTGTTAGGCACGTGTCCCTTTTCCACCCATGCCCTTCCCTCAGTAACAGCATGTTTCATGCTCTCCATGCCCTGTGAAATGAACTAGACATCACTGAAAAATTCAGGCCCAGTTTATATCTGTAAGGGTCAGATTTGGGTTGCAATTTTACAGGCATAGTCCAATACACCACAGTTATCTAAAAGTATACTATCAGAGCCTCACTGAGATATAAAACTCACTAGACTCCAAGAAGTTTGATATTGGTAGAGGATATGGCTGCCTGAGGACCTGCGCTCGCTCTGCTGAGAAGCCCACCCTGTGTGCTGTGCCCTGGTGCTAAGACTGCTCCTGGGGGCACTACTTGATCGTTCTAATCTGGTTTAAGACTCTGTGCTGCACCAAAGTCCTAGAAGAGAAGAAATGGGCTGCATTTTGAAGCTGATTAGGGCTTGCTCCAAAGCCTCCGGCAGTATGCTTAACGATATACAGAGTATGGATGGTGACTGCAAGTCATTTGGCCATTTCTGCTCTCCTTTGTGCTGCCAAGTGACTAGCACAGGAAGAAATCCCCAGGGACCTTGGAAGGGCTCTGAGCAGGGTTCTGGGACCATCCCCCCGCAGCACGGTGGCTTGCAGCATTGGGATCCCTCTGCTTTAGGCATTGTGTTGTCATTCGGATGTGGCAAAGCAAGAATATACCGCCAGCAGCCCATAAGGGGAGCCTCTTACCTATACCCTTGCTCTTTCTGAAATTATGTCAGGCGGGGGAAAATCAATTGGACTGCTTCTGTATTGCTACTTTCACTTGGGGTCTGGAGAAGATGCATTCTTCTTGTACTGCAGTCATCCACTCCTTTTGCCCTAAATGTATATCTAGGATGTGCCAGGCTTGTTCTCAGCTGTGGTGCTGACCCTCATATGCTCCTGTTGGCATTGCTGGTACTGGCTTGGAATCAGTCATGACTGGTGTTGAGGTGACAAGGAGGAGACAGCAGACCTCCAAGATCTCCTAAAGTTCCCATGTGAGCAAAGCAAAGTGACTTTCCATTGACTGGATACGACCCTTTTACCTTTTTACCGTCACTCTCTCAGGAGATATTTGGCAGACACAGCTGTGCTGCCCTTAGCTCCAGCTGCTACATACCCTCAGATAGCAGGAGGGGAGAGGGGCTGGAGGGAGTAGGGGAAGGAATAAGGAATGCTGCTCCTGCATCTATTTTTTCCTCTGCCATAGGCTTGCATTGTTTCTGTGCATCTTTTAATTTGCGACGGGGTGAGAGAGCTGTAACTGACTCTGTCTGGCCCTCTACCTTTAATTATCTCTCTGCCACTGTTTTTCATTTACTATTTGTTACCGGTCCACATTATTCACAACCGTGGACGCTGATGTAAGCAGTGGTTTCTCTTGTCCCCAGGAAACCAACCATCAGTACATACAGGAGGAAGGGGAGAGTGGTCAATGCATGAGACGTGGACGGAAGAGCCAGGAGGGCAGTTTTGAAAAGGTGTTGGAAAGTCAGTGAGGATATGCAGGGTGAGATTGCCAACCACGGCTGCAACGTCTCTGTAAATTATTCCACTAATAAAGACTCCATTCAATTTTATAAACATGGTGTCCTTTTATATGATTATCCAGTATGCTGTACATGAAACATCCACCAAATTATCTTACAGGAAATAAATCTGTAAAAGTGCATAATAAATCCCACTGTAATGTCTTCAAGAGCCTTCTTAACAAATTGTCTAAATCTAAGTGCCAAGAACTGTAAGATTACACTCAACCAAAGACAGAAATGAATAAATAAATACAATATCGATCTCAAATTCCACTAACAAAACCACTTCCATTTCAGAAAAAAAAAATAATCAATCCCTCAAAGCGTTATCAGATTTCTCATTCTTATTGTCTTAAAAGTCCGGCAGCTAGCTCAGACTATGAACAAGGTACGTATATTTTAAAATGCAGGGTGGAGGGGAATGAAGAGGAAAAGAAATATGTCACAGAGAAGAAGAAAAAAGATGTATGAGATCTTCATGTGAATATATCAGCTTGAGGACTCCAGGTTAGAATACTTTGTTCTTTTTTTTTTTTTTCCCCCAACTGCAATCAAGAATGGACAGTCTAACACTAGGGAAAAATCAGGGCAAAGTTTTCCAAAGTCCTGGTGCACTCAGGCACATGATTTCCATTAAAATGGATGTGAACTAGTTAAGTCCCTACCTGGCTTAGAAATACTTTAGCCCAAACCCGCTGTGTGTCTGATATTTGGAACTTGTATATATATGTAGGAAAAACCAGGGCTTATAAATGAGGGAGGTTGGTTTGGGGCTTGGATAACTCAACTTCCAGCCTATGCCCTTTTACGAACCTCCTTTATAATCCTGGGCAAGTTTGAAGAAGATGAGGAGCATTTACCTGTCTATGCATGTATCCTCTGAGGAAAGTCAGGTAGCTCCTAATCCGCACTGGCATACGGTGTTTTGTGTCACTTGTTTGAATTCGTCACCTCAATATCTGATTTTGTTCCCAAAGAAAGTTCTCTAGATCTCTTCACTTGCACTGACTGCATATGGTCTGCATCTGGCTTTCACTCTAGGCAGCTCTTTTTTTAATTCTCAGGTCTGGTAATCTGCCTTTGCTGTATCTCATTTCATGTGAGGGAGAGACCAGCTGGCCACGAGTCCTGTTTTCACTTCTCTGTCTTCACCTGTGAAATGGAAATTACTGTGCTCTCATGACTTGCAAAGATATTATGGGGATAATGAACTAAAAGCCTTCAGGTGCTGAGATATTTTTACAAAAGGACCTATACAGCATTCTGGAATTGGCAAAAAAAGGTGATCTTTTACTGCAGCAATTTATTGAATCAGGGTTTTTTTCTAATCACCGCAGAAGATTTTGCACTGTCAAAGCCCCACTTAAACATGACTACAAGACATCTAGGCCAAGAGAAAAAGATATCTCAGCAGCACTAATTAAAGACAAATTAACAAATGTTAGCTATTCCTTCAGTGGAGGTCTTCATGTTTCTAACTGAATGTCTAACAATCATATTGATTCCTGCTGATAGTTTCCTTGCCTTTCTTGAAGTACTGATATTATTTAAAAGAATATTTAATTCATAAATCCCTTCTATGCTTCAATAGCCAAGTCAAATAAATCCTTTTTTCTTACACAACTTTAAAAATATTTGGTTGGCTAATATGCAGGGCTAGTGGAGGATTTTTATGCAAATTAGACTATAGTGTTCAGATCTGAATACAATCTGAAAATACTCTTCTGATGCTGCGGGGTTTCTTTCCCAGATCCTCGGTGCCCATTTATTCTTCTAAATGGCATTTTTAACTCATTCTCAACTTTTAACTTTGGTTTAATCACTGGAGCCTGGTGGGCACATGTTTTACGTGACTTCACTGGGATTCAGTGCAGACATAAACATTGAGCCATGAGAGCCCAATTACAAGATCATAACACTTGTAAAATCTTTTCACTACCTGTGTGAACACTGCCGCAGTCTCTGATTGAGGCCTCTACACAATCTCGTAGTGAAAATAATCTAGCAGGGTCCATTTAATTTCAACTGAGAACCTGCCTCTTACTGCCAATAATGTCCCCTTACCCCCAAATGGGTAGAAACACCTGTCCTTTTTCGCTTATCAGAGCAGGATAAAAAGGAGCCCTTCTGTAAATGGAAGTCGGTCCCCAAGTGTCTCGCCTGGGAAGTGGTGGATGTGCGCCCCTCAATAACGCGAACCTGAGAGGAAGAGCAATCTGCTTATAGGAGATGGGGTCTGAGAGAGGACGCCAAGAAAACTGCTTATGAGGACACGGTAAAAAGAAGTGACTTTGAAAAGAAACAGCAGAAAGGACTGTTAAACAACTTACGCTGCATAAAAAGAAATGATCTTACAGAACCTCATCTGAATAAAATAGTTTCCATGGTCTGTGGGAACATCTGTGGAAGGTTAGAGAGGTGCTTGGAAAGCATTACTGCAGTATAAACTCAGAGGCTGAGTTTGCTTTCCAAATGGCAGAGCCAGAACTCATCTCCATTTTGGTTACAGCTGGTCCACATAACACAGAGGATAGAGTATCTTCTAAGTTTCCCTACCTTGCTTGCATTATTGAGCCACTGTAATGACCGTGGCTTTTTCCCCTGCTTAGAAAACTTCTTGGTCTCCTTTTGGGAGCCAGAAGATAATAAAATTAATATACAAACTCTTAAGCTCCCAGTTAAGAACTTGCACGCTGTTAGGCACCACACAGGCAACCAAACCCTGGGACTGCCAATGTTCACAGAGAAGCTCGTTTCCTACCATGGTCAGGACAAATGATTATAACTGTTTGTCAGAGGAGCTGTCATTGTGGTACTCTTTAGACAGAGGAATGATTGGGGAAAGACTGGTGAAGCCTCGTTTTGCAGATTTGATACTTTTGGAAACAACATTGAGTTATTTTATAAATCAGACTTTGAATGCTCAAACCCAAACCCCAGATATCCAGATGATCTGACTGCTGGTCTGAAAACCAGGGGTTTCTCAATTCTCTCACTGTCTCTGGTGTCCATTCCTGCTGCACCTCTCAGCGGCTTCCTTCACCCCTGGTTTCTTCATTGGGAAAGGCTAGTAAAAGTTACTAAAGTTTTTTGAATCAGTTGTTACATATGAATAAACAATTGAGTTTAAACCTTTTTTTCCCGTGCATGAATTGTTCATGAAAAAATCCTGACTGCACTAGTTTCTCATGAAGTATTCATAAATACTTACAAATATCTTCAGGGTGGATGTCATGAGGATGGAGCCAGACTCTTTGCAGTGGTGCCCAGAGACAGGACAAGGGGCAATGGGTACAAACTGAAACATAAGAGGTTTCAGTTGAACATGAGGAAGAACTTCTTTACTTTGAGGGTGACAGACCACTGGAACAGGCCACCCAGGGGGGTTGTGGAGTCTCCTTCTTTGGAGATATTCAAAGATCGCCTGGATGATGTTCTGTGCAACCTGCTCTAGGTGAACCTGCTATAGCAGGAGGGTTGGACGAGATGATCTCCCGATGTCCCTTCCAATGCTTGCCATTCTGTGATTCTGTGTGATTCTCTGAATAATTTATACAAATGAGGTGCAGCCAGTGAGGCACTCATCTGTCTGTTCTAGTTAATTATACAGACCATAGTTCTGGAGTCTTTAAGAACACCTCAAAATCTTTGCTGAATATATAGGCTCAAAATCTCTATGTGAAGTTAAGGTATCCGTTCATTTTACAGCTGAGGAAATGAGGCGCTCAAATGCAATTCAGAGGATTTGCAATAACCCAGACAATTCAAGTTTCAACTCCTGTATTCCAAACTAAATACTAAATCTCAGTTATGAGTGAAAATACTGCCAGCAAGTTGTAGTAATAGTAATAGTAATGGTAACAGTAATAGTAATTCCTGCTAAAATTTGTAAAATTTTGGTTATTCATGATAATGAATAAATCAGAAGTAAGTAAAAGACCAGTAAATGGTTTGCCATCAGATATAACGGGGGGGAGGGGAGGGTAAACTTTTGCATGTTACACAAAACCAATATATTGGTACGTTATTTTACCTGCCACATCTATTCACATCAGAAAGACATAAAGATGGCTAAAGAATACCTAGAGTCTGTTATACTAATACATTACTACAGCTGTAAACAGGTGAACCATCATGCATTTTACTGCACTTCAGTGACATCTCAAAGACTGAAGCCCACTACTGATACTGATATGTACGGCTTGGGCTACACAGTGGAGAATCCGGCTCACTGATATTCCTGGTGTTGCAGTAATGCTACCCAGACTGCAGGGCTGGTTAGAAATAGCCAGGGAAACTTGAATCCCCAAATCAGCCTGGCTCAGGGTGAGGCAATTATCACCTGCCTTCGTGTTGTGCAGCGCAGACACAGCCACGCGTCCGAGGTAATGAAGTCGTGAATTGGGACTGCTTCACACAAAGGGAAGAGGAGTTTGAATTTAAATCAGAAGGCTTAGTCATGAATGCAGGTGGCCTTGCTTTTTCTTTCTTTATTTTTCTATTCATCTATGAAGGGTATTAGCTCCTTGCTTAACAAGCAAGTGTCACAGAAGGAAAGTCGTACTGCTTGCAGCTGAGAAAAGCTGAAAAAGAACACTACAGGAAAAGGTATTTCCCGAGTCTGGGAGACCTTCCCCATTTCCTCCCTATGTCTTCCACATTTTTTAATCACTTGTACATTCTTACTAATGCCTATTTAGTTATTTCACCTACCCTGTAGATATTTTGCCTTGTTTCTTTCTGGCAAAGCTGTAAAGGCTTATATGAATTTTAAACATATTTATGATTAAGGTTGTGGCAGCATGAAACGGTTCTTACAGATTATGTTGGCCATGCTCAGTCTAGACAGTCAGTCTACTTGCGAGGCGTTTTCAGGGGATGGGCAACAGCATGCAAACCAGTGAGTAGTGGAGTAGCAAGCCTGTGAAGCAAGCAGAGACACCGTAACCTATTCTTCGTTCTTAAAAATGCTAGTGACTGGAAAATAAATAAGAGGCTTTTGGACAACCAAAAACCAGCCCGAACCTCTTCAAACTTGAATTAAAGAACTACTGTCTTCAGACACGGCTGTGATTTCTCATGGCCTGTGGGACTGGCAGAAGTGTGAGGGGCAGGAACTTGGAGGTGGGTCCCATTTATGGGTTCCCAATTCAAGTTGTACACAGCAGCACACTAGAGGAATGAGAATATGAATGACAGGAATAGAAGGTGCTCTCCTATTCACATGGATCCCTTCTTCAGCACTGCTTCCCAGCAGCATGGCTGGTGGTAATTTCTGCCAGTGCTTGTGGGGCGGGTGCTGGCCAGGAGCCATGCTGCTGCCCAGGGGTGCTCCTGCAGCTTGATACTCACCCGCCTCACCAGTGTTAGGCATTTGCATTCTGCTCCCAACCCTCCTCCTTGTGAGTGCATTTAGTGTTTTTACAAGGTGTTAGATTGTCTCTTCTGAGAAAACCAGGAGACAGCTCCTGTTTATCTGCAGAGCAGGCATAGCAGGGCTGTGGCAGCACCAGCTCCTGCCCTGACATCCGCTAGTCTGCTCCCTACAGCTGGCTCTGGCAGGGCTAACTCACCCTCTGTCTTTTTTCTCCTTACACCATCAAAAAGTTGCCTGTTTCCAGGTAGGAGCTAACTCCTGCCTACTGGAAACTAGACAGAGATGGCTCTGTTAGCTTTCTTCCACTGCCCAATATTTCTCTAACCCTTATGATGGTGGTCGGTGATGTAATGACAATGCCCTGGGTCTGGGAAAGAGCCTTTCCTCTCTTCATGTGTGCCTGTGGTATGTCCCAGAGCTTTGGGCACAGGTGCTCTCACATGGCGCTCTATAGGGTTGTTCTTCACCTGCTGAATTCTTAAGACAATTGCAGCAGAGAATTATTTTTTCTCATTCATCTCACCTCTCCTCCCTCCTGCCTCCCATCCAGAGAAGAGACAGCTCTTTCTTGTCACCTCCCATTACCCTACAGACAAAGGAAAGTTAGAAGAAAATAATCCCCAAGTTGGCATACTCCTAAAGTTTCTCATAAGGCTATAATTCGAATCTTATCACTTGAGATGCATGTTCATATAGCAGAGCCTGGCATTTGGCAGTGCTAGTGATGGTTACCAGAACCATATGTCTGGGAAAAAGAATGTGAGAAGGTCTCTGAGATTAAAGTGCAGGAGGGACATGTTGTGATGTAGCTGTCTGAGGAAGGGTTGACAGCAGGAGGGAGTTCCTGTCTGCAGAGAGCTGGGGAGACGTACAATTGCTTGCCTGCCAGAGACAGCAACATCCACAAGGCTGAGTTTGTCTCTTAACAAAGGGTTGAAGCCACAGAGTCAAGAAAAAAATATCTATACAGTGGGCTGTTTAGAGAGATTTGCTCCCAAAGCCATCACTCACCCTTCAGAAGAGCTCCAGTGCATGACCTGGGCTACAGTTGACCAGAGCAACCTGGGTTAAAGCTGGTTTTACTCTTTATCCTTTGAGCTACCCTTTTCCCCTTTACCTAGTCCTGTCTTCCCCCAATTTCACCCACAAAAAAAGTCAACAGCAGATCATCCAGCTTCTCTCTGTTAGCCTGCCAAGGTTAGCAGCAGCCACACCAATGTGTGATGCTTGGCATCTAGTAGCTAGGAAAGAAAAGATAGGTTCCTCTTTTTTATTTCTTTCACTAAAAATTTGCTCTCTTTCTGTTCTCTGATAAATTAGTAAGGAGTTTTAGCTGATGAGTCTTACCCTTTCCTACTCTTAAATCCCAGGTCTACTGAGCTGTGACAATTTAAATGAGTGAAATTTCTGAAAACTGATGAGTGCAATTTTAAATGTCTCATTGAAACACATAACCAAATCCTCCTTAAAGCTGCCTGCAGGACAGCAATGTTCCTCTTTGTGTGCTGGCATTTCTCTCATTGTAAGGGATCTGATAAACTCAGTGAAATTCATAATGTGAATGGTCTGTCAGTCTGTTTTTTGTCACATACTATCTCCAGTAGATACTACCAGTAGCCCTTTAGATATCTCTGTTGTCATCTGATACTCAAATGACAAGATGTAGATCCACTGTTCAAACGTCTCTGTGATATGCAGGTTTAGATGCTCATTTTGGTTTATTTCTACAATTACTACCAAACCACCAACTGACCCTGCTGGAATTTACTCTTCCTCTATCTGTTTACCTGTACTGAGTACTGAACATATTAAAAAAACTTTATCCCAAAATGCTCAGTGCCTACATGGACAGACCAAAGAATGGCAGGAAAGAAGTAATTTTTCTCACGTTGACTAATGGGAAATGATTATTCTGCGAGACTGGAGGAGTTTTCATCTGTCTCTGCCAACGGCTTCCTGTATAAACTGAATTAATCCCCCAGGACCAAACTCAGGTCACTTAGTTCACCGAAGCAGATGCTTAGGTGCTTCCTATGCCCCACCTCTCCTCAGTTCAGGGCAGTGCCAAATGCTTTATCCCACCTTCTCTCCACCACTGGGTTGCCATCTCAGAATATCTCCACAGTCTCTCTGAGCAGCAGCTCCCCAAGGATGGAGTGCGGGTAGTATTTGTACCACCTGGTACAGGTGCCTAATGAGGATGGATGCCTAGCCTTGGTGCCATCACAGCCCAGCTGCTGGATTTTGCATTCTAGCTCTAGGTGCCTCTGCTGTGTAGAAACCTACATCTGCATGGGTTGCTGTGTTACAGTTTCAATGCAGAGAACTAGACACCTTTAGGCCTGCTTCACCTGATTTATTTCATATTCCTTCTTTAGTTTGAGAAGGATGGCACTCTGGAAGCACCTATGTCTGGTTGTTAGCTCAGCTGCAGAGGCCTACGTTCGTTCAGGTGGACACCATCCTCTGATCCTCTACTGAGTTGTACACTAAGGAAGAAGCAGAAGCTGGCTTATGCTTTCCAGAGTCTCCATACGGTGCCTCAAGGCTTGTGGCAGTTGAGAATTTCAGCTCTGAATCTCTGTTCCCATTTCATCCTTCTTCTCCTGGGATAGGCTCAATCTGTGCCCATGCCTCGTTTGCACTCAGGTGTAACCAAGGACTTCTTATACTCTGAGACCGTGGGTAGAATTTAGCGATTACAAAAATAAGACAAAAGTAACATCTCAGGGACAACTAACGATGAGACCAAGAAAATGCTAAAGAGTGAGGAGGAGTGACAGACAGTTGGGTTGGAAAGTATTTCCCTGCATTCAGGAGCTGGCTGAATTTTACCTAGCTGGGAATGCATGGAACTGAGGACATTTTTTTTCCCTGAAATCTCTGAAGAAAATATTGTTGGCTTCTTTCAGGGCCATTTTCTATCCTACACACCCCACCCGTCCCTTTTTTTTTTTACTGGAAGCTGGAGAAGGTGAAATAACTCAACATGAAATATATCCTGGAAAATCAGTCAATCAGAGTCTCTTTTCTTGGAGAACTTTCTATATGATCGCAAATTAAAAGGACTTCTTTGGGGCCAATATATCACAGAGGGACTTAAGACTGTTATTCTGGGATCAATTTCCATTTTGTCATAAGTCACCTCTCTTTTCTCTTGCTTTCCCTCTCTTACACGAATCATTTATAAGTGCTGGTGGCTAGAGTTTGGTTTGCCTTCTTTGTTTGGGCAGAGACCGTGGCCATGGAGTCCTGATGGTGATGAGCAGCACAGGAACTCAGGCGCTTGCTGGCCTCAGGGTGAATCACAAGCTTGCAGGAACCCAACATCTTGCTGATCCCTCTGGTTGTTTCCACCGTGGGTGCCATGGTCACCACCTTGAGACAGTGTCAGGATCTGGTGGGAAATTCACTGATTCCAAGCAAAAGAGAAATGGACCTGAGAAGCATCCTCCACCCCACCCTAGAGCTTAAAAGAAAAGGGAAAGGACATCTCTGCTTCTAGTATTTTTTAACTTCTAGCTCCTCAAAAAAAGAAATGAGGTACAGTCTCTGACATACATTGCAAAATACGGTTGCTTGTGTAATGACCACTCTCGTCTTGCAGCTGCGTACCATAACTGCTTTGCCAAGGTGCTGGCAAGCGTCATACTGTACTTTCAGGAATGTGTCTAGTAGCTGCAAAAGAATTTTTGAGGGCAAAGTCTGGGGAATAAAAGTACATGACTGTTAGGTGAGCGAATACGATAAATGATAATGTGCCATTATTCATATTTCTTTTTCACTTGAAATATCAGAACTCTGACCCACAAGTCCAGGAGCAAAGTCTCAGGATTTTTATTCCTGCTGCTCCTGTGCTATCTCTGGAGACCAGCAGTCTGTAATTGAGGCATTATTCACTTCAGTAACACATACTCTTGAACCTGCCTCTGTTAGTACCCAGCACCTGAGCAGTGCAAGTACAGCTGCATAGTCAGCAGCAGAGGGAACTCTAATAACAGCATACAAAAGATGCATAAACTGCATCAATAACTTTGCTTTATATTTGCACTGGAGATGGGCAGGAAAAGGGTATATTGATGTAATTTTCAGAAGCGTTCACCATCCAGCTTTAAAATGAAAAATAAGAAAATTATATTTTTTTAGAAACAATTACAATTTTATGTGGGTCAGCTGATGTGTTTTGTTCATATCTTTGAGCTCTGATTTAATTTGACCCATCCAGCTTTTTCTGTAGACAAAGATAATGCTTGCACATCACTTTGTGTTACTAAATGCTGTATAAATACAAACTGGTGTTTAGTTAATTCAGAGTGAATAATTCATTAGCAGAACAGCTTCTAGGATTTGATATTTTTTTTCTTTTCCTGTTCTTGAACTGCCCACAGACAGCATTTTTTTTTCTTAGTTTGTTTGCTGGTGAACAATTTTTTAAATAATCCTCAGTCTGCATCATTCTCTGATCAGTTTGCTAAGAGGATGCACCATTTCAACTGAATGCTGCTTTTAGTTGGGCAGATGTCAGACATTGCTATGCAATGCTCTTCTGACATGCACGCATTTCTCTGTTTGCTCCAGTGATCTTGTCGCTGAAGTTGCTTGTGAACAACAGGTGGGGAAGAAAAATGCAGTGAATTCAGTCAGTCATTCTTACAATTTATATTACAGTGCACTTTAGGACTCCAGCATAATTCATGGATTCACAAAGCTAGATATTATTGATGCAGATAGTAGGAGGCAATTCCTGCCGAAACACTGTGCACGAAGAAGCTAAGTTATTTAAAGTGGTACCACTAAATTGAGAGGAGAGTCCTGATGGTGCTGTGCCCACACTGCACATGTTGGCTCTGAGTGAAGGCGTTAGCGGCTCCACAAGGCTGGGGCTGTTGGAGGCTCTGGTGGTCCAGGTGCTGGAGCACAGGTTCTCCTGCAAACCTTGGGGAGGACCATGGTGGAGCAGGTATTTCTATGGAGCCTGTGGAGAGGAGTGAGAGAGCAGCTGGCTGGACGCCTGGCCGCTGGCCAAGGTTAACCCACTACAGAGGAGCTCAAAGTCCCTGGACGAGACTGAAGACCACCACCAGCCTGAGCAAGGAGCCAAGCAAGGCAGCCGATAAATGTGGAGAACAGGGAAGCATCTTTATTTTCCTCTCCTCTGTGGAGCTTAAAGCCTAGTTGTCAGGATGCTTATGGAGGACTGACCCAGCTGCACTTCATGCTAATTCTATGGGTTTGTCACAACCAGAAATGCAGAAACTGTCCTTGGAAGAGGGACTTAAACACAGGATTCTCCCCTCCCATAAAAACCACGAGCTGGAAAGGCAGCCTCCTTGCTACTTCCTTTTTGGGCCCAGTGAATCTTTTATTTATTCATGCCAGAAAGAGCAGTTTCAATAAACAGGCTGTAGAGAGCTTAGAGGCTCCCTTGTTACGTGTTTTGGGTATTGCCCTAGAGCTAGGGAGAGGAGGCTCTGATGCTGTTCACAGAGACTCCCCGTGCTGGGTGAGTGTTTACTCCAGAGCTTCTCTGCTGTCATCTGGAAGGAAGTGAATTGCTTTTCCTTTTGCAAAGACTGTTCTGGTAAACATTTTCACAGTGCACCTTTGAATTCAGCTGCTTTGGCCAGGCATACAGAAGGCAGACAAGCCCTTGGATCCTGGTGATGCATCTGCATAAGCCCTGTCAAGACTGTGTCAACTCTGGCCGTGGTCAGAAACAGGACTTGGAGTGAGAAGGGTATTTATATACTGAAAATCAAGGAACCTCTCAACATGAAGCATTGGATGAGCGGCAGTTTTGTGCACTGCAGAATCTTCCTATGTCCCACTTTAAGTGCTTAGCTCCCTTTTTAGATCTGAGCAGAATTAATTTATCCAAGGTCACACGGGGAAAAGGGAACCGGCTCTCCTTATCCTGAGCTGCAGCCCAATTGCTTAACACATAAGGCTACTCCTAGAGTATCTGTGGACTATTTTGATGCTATTGCTGCAGCTCCTTTCCTAAGTAAGAAGGAGCGAGGGAGCAGAACGAACTGAATGTAGGGGCAAGCACAGGCACAGAGAGAGGAAATTTGGTAGGGAAAGGAAGAGGAGAAATGAAGGTATGTAGCTCTCTCTTGGAGGCAGAAATGTGCAAAAGGTTAACAGCAAGAACCATGCAGCATCAACGCCCCTGGCACCATGATGCTGGGAAAAGTCAAAGGAGCCAGAGAGGACTGAGGACCCCACCCAAAATACCCAAAGTTCAGGATCAGTAGGCACAGAGTCAGCAGCATCAGCACTAGAGGCTGTCAGGAAACATCCACACATTCAAATACTTGTCTGCAGAGAAATTTAAAAACAATAATCATCGGGGGTGGGGGGGGGAGGGTGAGAGGGGTGGGAGAGGAGTATGTAAAAAAAAAATCTACACAAACAAAAATTGGGTTTTCTGTTGGGGAACTCTGTCAGGATAATATTTTCATGAACTCTGACTATGAAACTCCTGAGCAATTGATAAGGATCAACTAATAGTGTGCTGGGGAGGAGGTCGGTGACTGTCAGAAGGAAGGAAACACCCCTACTTTCATTGCAGCTTGTGGCAAGATTAGAAGAAGTGGCTTCTTAGGAGCCTGAGAGAGCTTCCGCTGGCACATTGCGGTTTATTAACGAGGAAGATTTCACTTCCTATCACTGATTGACTAATTATATCAGCATAGCTCAAATGAAGACATTCTGAGACATCCCTTCGCAGGCAGAGCAAGAATGCAAGCCTCTGCTATTTGATCTCTTTTCTAACATTTACATTTGGAATTCATGAAAAGGAGCAGCGAGCAGAGCCAGGATCAGTACAGGCAAATGCTGGGCCATCTCGGCCCATGCAGCCCTGCCCTGCCATTGCAGCCCTGCCCTGCCATTGCAGCCCTGCTCTGCGCGGGCATATGCTGATACGATCCGCGCTCAGCTCCCATGCTGTTGAATTGCGCCCCGGGTCAGCAGCAGTATTTTCAGTTCAAAACAAGCTACATTTAGTCCTGTAGTAATGGTGAGCACCATACGCCATGTTATTTGGAAATATAAAAAGTCAGGAATGTCGAGCACTTGCGAATAAGGAAGTCTTTCGTCTTGTTAAAGAAACATCCTTAATTTGGAGCCATCTTGTCTTCCAAAATGCAGACCTTCTGCTATGCCAGTCTCTTCTGAGAACATAATACACACTATGGTGATTCACCATGCATATTTGTGTGCATCAGAAGCTTCAACAAAACTCAGACACACCCACTGCCAGTGCCAACATATGATGGTTTTGACTTTCCTTCAGAGGATTTGTAACCCATGCAACATTTGCTTGAAGCATGCAGGGTGTATCAGTATCCAAAACTGCCCAAGAGGAAAGATACGAAATTAAACTGCCAGTGCTGCAAAGGCCCTTTCCATCCACCTTTCTGGGAAGACTCACAACCACTCTCTCCCTCCACTCTCTCCTTGTCACCTGGCTCCTGGGAACCTTACAGTAGCGACTTCATTATTCTCATAACAGTACAGGCAAATATTATTTGTGGAGTGAGTCACTTTGGTTCATATGCTGATTGCTATCTTATCGCAGGCTCCAGTCAGAGCCATTTTAATGATGCTCAAACAGCTGAGTTATTAAAACAAACCCAGAGGCAGCCAGGCGTAAAGGAGCTGGAGTCAGCTGAAGAGACAGGGCTGGAGCACTGGCCTCCTCCTCCCAGCACCGGTGTGCAGCGTGGCTGTGGACGCTGCTCTGGAAGTCCGGGCTGATGCCTGTGGGCTCTGGGAAGGGCAAAGAGCATTTTGAAGACCAGGGAATGCTGCTTATCATCTCAGCATTAAATTGCATTGAGAGGGTCGCTACAGTCTTGTCCCACAGCTTGGCCCCCTTGGCTGCTGCAGCTGTACGAGTGTAAAAAGTAAAAATATAGTTCTGCCACAAAGGCAAACAAGTTGTCCCTATTACAGCAGGTCGCCACACTACAAGAGCTTATGACACAGAGGCATGACTACTCTGGATAAGAACAACTTGCTTACAGGCAAGGTTGTCTTATACCTAAGCCGAGGTCCTCCTCTCGTTCACTCCACAAGGATGAAATTTACTCTGTAAGTACTAAATTCAGCTATGCAAGCAAGCAACTGTTGTAGTGCATTCCAGTGCTCACGTGCATTCCGGTGCTCCTGCAGGGAGGAGAGGGAGGACATTCCCAGGGACTTAGTGAGGTCTTGCACCACCAGAATAACTGTTGTTTGTGGAAGGGGCAGGTTGCCAATCCTGGTTATCCATTTGTGGGTGTCACAACTTGTGTACTTCCTATGTGAAGCAGGAAAGCTCTATGTTTATGTGCCATAAAGGGACCAAGATTTTGATTTTATGCTCAAGCTTTGGACCTAGCAAAATTTGAAACTTCTTCTGCTCCGATGGGAGGTCACAGTATTCCTCTGAGATGGTGGCACTCCCTAAGAATGAGAAAAAGAATTTGCTCTCCTATTCCAGCCCAGCTCCTCCCATGATCAAGCCCTGAGGAAACGATAACAACACATCTGTCTTTGCAGTGGATGTACAAAAGTTCATGTTGCATGATTCACATGAAAGAGGAGAGAAAGTAGAATTAGAGGTGGCCACTACCCACTCCATACAAGACTTTGAAAGGGACTGAATTAAAATAAAACCTGTGGATCCATAGGGGAAAAGTCCATCTTTCCCCCTTTAAGAAAAGACATATTGCTCAGCCTGCAAAATCTTCTCACTTGCACTTCAGGTTTAAGTCCCTTTGTATGTGATAGAGGAAATTCTTTCCCGTTATAATCTTCTTGCTGGCCTATAGGTAATTGAACAGCAGATCCACACAGTAAACCCTTCAAAAGGAATTACAAGGATTACATATCTCATGTTCACCTCATTTCACCCTTTGCAGATGTTGAATCCAAAGCATCAGTTTCTTCCTAATCCACATAACTCAGATATGTGGAGTTTTCTGTCAAGACACCTTCCTCCTTTTCCTTCTTTGCCTAGCAACAATTTCAGGAGAGAACCAGCTGAACTCAAAAAGTTATAGGAAACTTGAGAAGCAGACATGGTTCTTCAGGAGGGAAAACTGAGGTCTGGGAGAAAGAAGAGAGGGAAAGTGGGAAATAGATACAGAGGTGAGTTTTAGAAGATTTGACTGGTGAGAGAAGATTGTGGCCTGCTCCATAGGCTGATATACATTAGTCTTAGCATTTTCTGAAAGGGGCTAAAAGCCAAATAAACATGAATCACTCCACTAACTGCCAACAAACCTGGAATAAAGGACAGAATGTGGTCATAATGCACAGATATTTCATGGCTGCAGATGCAAGGAAGAGCAGTGAATTTAATTAGTGAAGGCATTTTATGGAGGTAAACTAAGAAAGGCATTGATTTAAAAAAAGGAAAGGAGTTTCCTGAATGCTCTAAGCCAACACCACTAAGAAATTTGTCAATGGAGTTGCATAACAGATAACAAAGTATGTTGTCTCCTTAGAAACCGGAGAACATACAGTAGGGCTAAAGTTGGAAAATCTTTACCTACATAAGAAAACATAGGCAATAAGGAACATTGAAAGCAGTAACTTTCTCCTAAACTACCTGCCAGGGAATACATACAGATTATTTAAAGGCTCAACAAATGCAACTGGAATTGCATCTCTGTGGGACGATGTTGCAGGTCTGCTCCTCTCCAGGGCTTGCAGTAGCCCAGGAAGGCTTGCTGCTTTGACACCTACTGAAAACTCACAGCTTAGATGAAGCCGGTGGAGATGTGACCTTTTATAGGAACTAAACCCACCTGTGCCAAGGAGAAGTACCAAAAAGGCAGGCATTCAGTGACCACAGGTGTGGTGTAATGCAAATGGACAGAGCCTCCTAAAGATGCAGAAGGTCACATCTACTACAAAGGGGCAGTCAGGATTCCTGGTTTGGTGGCAGCTGAGTCAGAGCAGCAGGTAACTCAGCTGAATTGCTAAGGTGATGGGAATCCAGGCATACGAGCCAACTGACAGCAGTTCACCAGTGTGACCAGGCTGCTTTCTGGACCTGACCTGCCATATGCTGCGCTGTGCAGACAGCTCCTCAGATGGCTGTGTTTCAGGAATCCCTCCATCCCTGATCTGAGAGCTTTGCAAGCTTAAGTCCTGCTCAAAAGGGATGTTGGAAACACGTACCTGAGCTAGCCATTGGTCATTTTCCCCAGCATAAGCAGAGCAGCACAGAGCTTTGCCTGAGCTGATTGTAAGGTTTTTATTTACTCTGAATATCATGGCTCATGATGGACTCAGTTGAGCTTCAGTGATGGTGAGCTGAGTCCTGAGCTTGTCTCTTTTGTCAGTCTACAGGATCTGTAACTACTAGAGTGATTAGTATTCACCATAGGTGATATCTACATTAGTTAGGAAAATAGTATTAAAAGTCAAGAAGACATAGGCTTCTCAGAGCTAGGTCTCTTCTGAAATATGGATTTAGACTGCACAGTTGTTTAGAAGGTTTTGGAAATGTTCTCTGATGAGCATTTTTACCATGCAAAGAGTGTAAGAGAATTTGTGTTGACCAGTAGTACTTTATAATTCTGTTTTGCTTTCTCTCATTTCCTTTTTCTTCTTTTTCTATAGTGTCAGCCTGTCTCCATATTCTGGCCAGGAAAATCTTAGCCGTGCTTTACTTCCTGTGCTTCCAGGGAATAACTAACGCTTTACTTCCATTCTGACAAATAGAGATCACAGCCTTTTTGCCCTCAATTTGTTGTGGTCCTATCAGTTTCTTATTCATACAGCTGCTGTCAATGGCTGATATTTGTGGAACAAACGGATGAAGGAATAAAAACTTAGGGCCTGATCCAGTTTGCTTTAAATGCAATTTCTTGAGGTCAAAGAGTGATCCATCATAGGAACAGCTGGGGTACAAACCTGGTACTAATGCTAAGGGCTTTATACCTCATACTATGGTGTATGAAATTATTCAACCTGGGTCAACAAAGGTGCATCGTAACAGAGTGTGATGGTTTTGACTGGGATAGAGTTAATTTTCTTCATAGTAGCTAGTATGGGGCTATGGTTTGGGTTTGTGCTGGAGACAGTGCTGATAACACAGGGACGTTTTCGTTATTGCTGAGCAGGACTTACACAGAGTCAAGGCCTTTTCTGCTACTCACGCTGCCCCACCAGCGAGGAGGCTGGGGGTACACAAGAGGCTGGGAGGGGACACAGCCGGGACAGCTGACCCCAACTGACCGGAGGGCTATTCGAGACCATATGATGTCACGCTCAGTATATAAAGCTGGGGTAAGAAGAAGGAAGGAGGAGAGACGATCGTAGTGAAGGCGTTTGTCTTCCCAAGTCACCCTTACGTGTGATGGAGCCCTGCTCTCCTGGGGATGGCTGAGCCCCTGCCTGCTGATGGGAAGGAGTGAATTAATTCCTTGCTTTGCTTTGCTTGCGTGCTCAGCTTTTGCTTTACCTATTAAACTGCCTTTATCTCAACCCATGAGTTTTCTCACTTTTACTCCTCTGATTCTCTCTGCGATCCCACCAGGGGGGAATGAGCAAGTGGCTGGGTGGTGTTTAGTTGCTGGCTGGGGTTAAACCGCAACACAGAGATCTGCTCTGCAGGTGGAGAACAGAGGAGTGATGCTGATATGATCCCTGGCATGTCACATGGCTTGAAGGTCTGATCGTTTTAAAATTGACCTGTAGAAATTCCTTGTACTGTGGCACAATCCTGCCATGTGGAACCAAGATGTAACTTGACACCACACTAGCAAATGGTCCAAATTCAGAAGGTAACCATTTTTTAGAGGCATTTTTATTTCCTCATTTGCTGGCTTCGTGTATTGTTATATGGATCAAAGCTCTAGCCAGCTGAGGGTTCTGCCTGCAGATGAGGGCATGGATAGATTAGTAGTTAACCAATAGCTGGTTTTGAAAGTGTAATTGCAAGCTCAACAAAAGGCTGGATTTTCACGTACTTCTGTGATTTTAATAAAACAACTATAGAGCATAGCGTTAGGAGCTGCAAAGCTGCCTGTGTTGCTCATACTCAGTGAAGTGCAAAGCTAAGAAGTCACCCCTTGTGCCCATCAGAGTTCCTCATGGAGTTTTATTTTTCTGTATTAGATGGAATATAGGAAGCAGAACATAACTCCCCCAAAGACAAGCTATTTGGGAAACAAGGTTGCATACGTTTCTGTCACTGTATTGTGCTCATTTTAATGTCCCTAAACTTGAAGATGTGACCCGGAATTATCTATGATCAGCAGTAGGCAAGAAATTTGTATTTCATCATGTGCCTGTCTACCTGGATCCTTAGTTACACCATCTGTTGAGCTCAGAACAGCTCAGGGAAAAAAGGCAAGTGTGGTTGAAAGACAACTTTTATCTGCCCAAGCTGGCATTTGAATCATAGCAAAGGGCTGACTTCTGTGGTCCCATGACCATGCTCCCAGTTTATTCCAGACTATTTCACTCCTTCATTCTGTCCCTACCTTCACTGGCATGCTCTTTAAATGAAAGAGCTGGGGTGAACACTACAGTTCTGATGCCGGAGGCTTCATGCAACCCTGTGAATACTAGGAAAGTCTCTGTATATCTGTGGAGGAAAAGTCCTTTTCATGTAGTGAAAAGAGAGAGAAATAGGGTCCACGGTCTGAGCCAGTTGCCTGCATCTCTCTCATGAGTATTTGGAGTGTGTCCTTCACCCTGACAGGAATAAGTTTTATGAGGAAACCATGTCTGGTTTCTGGTCCAGAGCAGGCTTTTATCACCACAACCAGTCACCAGTCTCTTCTGGAAACATGTCATGCAGAACCCATCTGTGAGGTGTATCAGTGACAAAAGGAAAAAGAAATGAAGAAGCGCATTCGCATGGTGCTTTCCTTGACAGTCTCTGTGCTCCATGCTGGAGGTAACTGTCAGCAAAATGAGATTAAGGGCGCTTGACAGCTGACATCCTGTTTGGATTCTTCTTCTTACATCTTCAGCATTTTTATTTTACCCTTTAATGTCCATCTCATTTTTTGCACTGGCCTGATATCCATGGTGCAGCAGTTCTGTCCCACTTGTCTTCACATGAGGTATGAGCTGGACGCCCAGCCTGCAGGTACCACCATCCATCTGCAGAACAGGAATTTGACCTTCTCTCCTTCTCTCCTTCTGTACTCTTGAGCAGGGAAAGAAGACATGAGAGACTTTATGATCATGAAACATCCTTATATGTAGAGAGAGAGAGATGTAAATAGAGATCTGTGATTAAGGAATAATAGGAAAGTTGCAAAGCCAAGCACTGAGAAATCAGAAAATGTCAGCATCAGACATGCTTAAGCAATCTTAACTTGCCTGGCTTGTGAACATACATTATAAAGTCTTTAATTATACAGCCACATCTTGTTTAGTTTCCAGGACCCTGTTTTAGTCAGTGTGCAGGTCAGTCAGGGTTTTCTTGCTGAGCTGCTAGTCACAGAATCACAGAATCACAAGGGTTGGAAGGGACCTCAGGAGAACATCTAGTCCCACCCCCCTGCTAGTCAAAACCTTCCCTTCCACTCGTGGCTCAATGGGTAAGACCAGCTTTTCAGTTACCATGTACTGGTCAAATCTGGAGACAGAATAGACCATTTCTGTCTCTTTAAGAGTTCTTACTACTCTCATATTTCAGTGTTTCAAAAATTATTACATGTACTCTGGTAAAGTGATACGCTGCATTTGCGTGCAGTGACAAAATTTAACTCTGACAGTCAGCATCTGTGCCCCAAATCTAAAACTCTGTGTTTGACCCATTTGGTGGTGAAAGAGATTCCAAAATACAACTTGTACCATAATAGAACCTCCAGACTCCCACAATTTTTAGGAGTGAGGCAGTGGAAATAGGTAATAACAGAATCAAAAAGTCTCTAGCCTAATGCAAAAATGGATGAGAGGAAATTTGTTTAAGCACACTGAAGTAACCCAGAATTATTAGAAAAATGGTTCCATAAACATAATGTTGTTGGAGCTGATGTTTATTGGAGTCCATGTTTATTGTCCTTTGATGACTTTTTATCAAATTCACTCTGTTCATAAGTAGCACTGAAGTATTCAATAAATACACTTAAATCTCACCCTGACTGGCAAGCTGGGCTCTTTCTGGCTCCAACAGACCAGAGCTTCATTAAGCTTCTGTTGACAATTCATTTAGCACATTGAAACCTGGTTTCTTCTCCTATGGCCGTTTGGGCTTAGCAAGCCTAAAGGGGTCAAAAGTTCCTGAATCTCATTACTCGATGAGTGGGACTGAGCAGGAGAGGAGAGGAATTGAGTGTTTCAGAACAAACACCGCTGGGAGCAAATTCCTAGTTCAGGTGGGATTCATCTTACTTACCTTCTACCCTCTGAATCTGAGATAACTTGATTAAGGTAATCTTTAGGCTCCCAGAGAGGGAGAAAGCTAACCAGCCACAGGTCATCCTCTCTCTGTTAGACATTTTATGAAGACGGATGCCCATTTGGAGGCACCCATCTTTGTCCATTGACTATAGGGAAAACTCTGAGATTAGATGAGCTGTATAACGTTCAGATAACTCAAATTTTGGGAGAGAAGTCTCTCCTAAGGGCCTGATGGAACCTGTTTCCATTCAAAGGACTGGGACATGCTTCATCTAACAGTTTCATCACATTCAACCTTTACTTGTATAACATCCAGCCTTTACTCAGATGGGAGGAATGAATCAGCCTTACTGGAACCTGAAACTTTCTATTATGCATCAGCATAATATAGGTCCCAAACCACTTTTTATTGGATGGCTAAATGTCATTAACTATATTGATGGGGAAGAAAGAGGAAGGTGAAAAGCTATGCACACTGATGCTGCAGCTACTTTAGTTCAATGTTAACTCTGTCAGACTGTGTTATCGTCCTGTATAACTAGAAAAATTAAATATACAGTCATACACATATCTGTCTGCATTCTGCTTTCAGTAACAAGGAACGAATGACTCCTTTTTACCCTTCACCCCCAGCTTCCTTCCATACACGTATACTCATGGTAGACATATTTTTTACTCTTCAGGCTGACAATGAAAATACTCAAGAGAAAATCACTTGGAGGACAACACAAATCTTCAGACAAAGAATAGCCTATGTTATGCCTGACAGTCTCTCCCTTTTCTGTATCCTGACAGATGAACATGGTGTAGCATAAAAGTTGGGAATTGAAAATGAAAGCAAGAAGAAGACACAGAAGAAGAAGAATAGTCTGAATGAAAAAAACAGTGATTGATAACATAATGTAATATTGCAGTGTTCATAGAAAAGAGCTCTTGGAACCGAACTTATTAATGACTTCAGAGCTGCATAATTTTAATAGGTGAAAATAGAGCTGCCTTGAAAAGGAAAGGTAAAGCCAAATTATATATCCAAAGTCTGTTTAAGGGAGAACATTTTTTTTATTCCAGACTGGGTGGCCATAACTCTTCAAGATTAGTGAACACTAGCAGGGCTGGAAAGCATCAATACTGATGTTAAGAGAGCTGCTGTCAAGTGCTTTCTATAGATTTTAGGGTTTTTTTTCTTACCTCTGACTATCTAAAATAGCCCTTTTGAAGTTCAAGAATACAACACTTCTCTGCTGGCATTATCCTCCTCCATGTAGCACACACAGCTGATCCCCTTTTCCCTCATCCCCAACATGGCTCATTCATCACATCAGAGCCTGGAATGTCTCTTAGTTTATGTTTTTTGCTTCTGAATGCAGGATTATTGCTGAAGATGCCAGCAGAGATATGGTAAGAGGCAGAAAAAGCCGTACAGAGCCAAACATCCCCAAAACGGAGAACGACAAAGAGCAGGAAACTCACTCATTGCCCGTTCAGAGAACTGCTGCATTATTGGCTCTACCATAGACTTTGTGCACTCCGCTTCCTCCTGTAAAATAGGATTGTCCTTAGTAATAATGATGGTGCTAGAGTCTGGACAGAGCAATGTTTTCTTACTATTGTAACTGGAGACTCTCTGTACAGAAGGCTGACACCTCCATTTCTGGTTTTCAGCATGGAGGTCCACTTCCCTTCATAAAAGAAGGGTGAAAATAGCAGACACTAGAGCCGTGTGAATGCCACCAACAGCAATTCTCTGTTGTTTTGTTTTTACTTCCTAAATGAATTGATACAGGTTGCATGCACAGCCCTTTCAGGATCATTGTCAGCAACCAGCAAGAAGGTAGAGTTTTAATTGTATATTCACTCACAGAAAACAGGTTTGAAGTTTCTGTGCTCTTGCACCTGGGGAAAGTGAATTTTAAGTTCACCTTCTGGAAGTACTTGTATTGGATAACTGAGGCTTACACTTCTGTAGCTGGGGAGTAGAAATACTACCACTAATCGTGGTATAACTGCATAGCTCTCTTGTGAATAGCAAGCTGCTGATAAAAGCAGTTTTGCAAAAATGTCAACAAACAGTTTTGAATAACAAACCATTCTGAAGCAATCACAATCTGCTAGTGGCTGTCTCTACAAAGCACAGAGAGAAGACCATCAGGCAAATTATTTACTAGCAATTATTCAGTCAGTCAGATTTACTGAGAAATGGTCTTCTCAGAAACTGGAGTTCAGCATAACAAGAACCTTCATTTTACAATTTAATCTCTTCCTGTGTACTGCCATTTCCTGCACCTTCTTCCCTCCTCTCAAATCCTTAACCACAAGATGTGGTTAAAAATCTTTACTTTGAAGTAATTAGTAGTAGCACCTGTACAGACCTTAAAGTCCCCAAAGTAGTCTTTGCCTGCAGTAGGTGAGGTATGTACTTATTTTGTATTACCGTTCCAGCTCTGATCTCCCCAGTTGGAATGTGACTAGTGGACTTGGACTGCAAAAATAAGAAGGTGGTCATATTTGCTTTGCTATTTCCAGTCCAAGGCATTCAAACAGGTAAAACATCTACAGAAGAATCTTAAGAAAGCGAGGAATGGTATTCAGATCTCCTGCAGTTGATGCTGCTGCCTTAGTTACACGACCATATTATCTTCCTTAGAAACTGAAAATAAAACCACAGGAGAGAAAAAAACCTCCCAGATCCTCTCCCACTCTTCTTCTTCAGCTAACATATGGATCGTGACACTCTCTGTGCAGAGAACTGTTTGTTACAACAGTATGACCTAACACAGCTTCATTTTATAGAACATTCCTCCTCCCTGCTCAGGCCCTTCTCCCTCGAAGTACTGGCAGAATTAGAGGAATAAATGGCATTGGAAGGGAAAGAAGAATGAAGAGGTTGCAGCAGAGAACAAAAGGGTGGTCAAGGCAGGCGTCTCTGAAAACAAAGCCATAGGCACTGGGGGTGGGCTTGAGTTTTGTCACCTGCACTGTTTTGTATCCATCCCCATAATGAGCACAATGAGGCGGGATGCTCCCAGCAAATGACTGCTGCTCCTCCAAAGGTTTCCAGGATGCTGTGGTGTTTCCTTCCTCCCTTCTGGAGCTACAGGCTGCCTGGGGCACTGAGCATGAGTGTGTCAGGGCAGAGAAGATGCTGGTCCAGGTGTGCTTCCCTGCTTATTGGAGCCAGCCTGACTGTCTGCAATGAGTGCCAGCTTCCTGCTGTACCACATCTGTGTGCTTGTTAGCATTTAATTTCGGAGCCTGAGAACACTTCAGAGGGTCCTTGTCTGAGCAGTGAGGACCATAAATGGTACATACCAAAACAAGAAATGGACAGGAGCAATCGCTGCCTCTGGTGTTTGGACATCTTTGTCATCTGGATGGGTTTTTGCAGCCTGTTAGTTCCCAAGGCTAAGTTGATATCGTAGGTATTAATTATTATAAGGAACGTGCTACTGACTAAATAAAAGCTCTCCTGTAGGCACTTTGGAGATGCAGCTGATTTAATGCATGGCTGCTGATTGGCGCTCCTGGGGACAACACGTTTCTGCTTCATTTCCAGATCGCGGCAGGCTGTCTGTGCCTGAGCAGTCTGGCTGCTTCCAAGATGAGCATTTGTAGCGATCCATGGGTTGCCTGCTCTATGCTGAAGATATTGATATGAGTGCAATTGTGATGCTGCCTAAATAAAGCCATCAGGTGGAAAAAAGATTGTCACTGGTGAGTTTTCTATGCACTTGCAAGGACTTGAAACTGCTGTGGTGAAGTGGGACTGTTTTCATAAATGTGTTAAAACTCAGTGCATCTGCTCTGATTATGATTTTAGTATTAAAGCCAAACCATTGCGACTGCTAATCCGGTATATCTAGCAGAGCTATTGGAGTGGCCGAGGACTCTCGTGCTATTTGAACTGTGATCTGTGTGCAGCCTTTGGAGTTCTTGCTGGCAAAGCTGTGGAGGGGTTTGCAGTCAGAAGTTCTATAACATTTGTAAAAATATCAGTTGAAATAAAGAAAAAGGTAACACACCCCCAAGTCTCTGTACCCCACATGCCCTGAGTTGTGCAATGCCCTCTGTGTTGGCAGCCGCTATCAGCTTTCACTGTGACGAGCTAAGCCGGCATATTCAAGGGTATTGTAAGTCACCAACAGAAATGGAAGCCTGAACTTAACGGCACCAAAAATTACTTGTTCCCTTCTGAACTAAGAGAGCACTGCACATCTAAGTCATAGGCCCTTCTGCCTGATGGGGCCAGCTGTGAGCTTGCTGGGGCTATCTCCGTTAGAAGTTCTCTGCTCGGTGTCCTGCTTACACGTGGTATGGGAAAGTCCCTGCCCCAGAGAAGCTCAGCCCTGCCATTAGGAAAGACAGACAAGGCAGGGAAAGGAGAAGTTGCTGTTTTGCCAGTGTTGTTCTTTGACTGACACAGAGCAAAATAGAAATTACCTGTATCCGCATGCCGATGCCCTCGTCTTGTTAAGCCCATTGTAGCTGCACCATAAATATTTTGCAGCACCTTTCAGTAGAGGATTATTCTGGGCCTGGCAGAGTTCTCCTAAGGCTTTCCTTTCCTCTCCCTTTCCTAAGCTCTCGGCTGGGCTCTGAGTTTTCCACAGAAGGCTTGCAATCTGCAGCTGTCACAATAACTTTTGCATTGTCTGCAAATACCCATCTCCTTCATATTCCTCCTGGCAGCCAACTGCCTGCTGTGTATGCTTTATGGGTATTTCTATGTTTTCATCCTGCTCTGCTTAGCAAACATGTTTGTCTTGGCCTGTACTAACAATTGCTGTGCTGAATAGCTATAGTGAAAGACATGGAAGGAAAGGCATTCAGTTCCTCTTTGGGAAACCTGTGGCTTGACTGCTCATTGCTGGTATTTCCAGGTCATTATTGGTAGCTATGAAAGTTCAGGAAGAAAATGCAAAGGGCTGCCTGTGTTACACCTTCGGTGGGTCTTCCCCAGATAGCACAGCCCAGGCTGGCTGGGAAGGCACAGGAGAGCGGTGTGCTTCAGCATCTCTCTGTTGGCAGTAGAACCGCCAGCCACGGCACGGCAGTGTAACGAAGCTGGCTTCCCCCACACCTCTCTGCCTCACAGGTGGCTGGACACCCTGCTGGGCAGGAGACCTCCACCTCACGGTGCTCCCCACGGAGAGCCGCGTGCTGGTAAGGAACAGCAAAGTATGCGCCGTTGGGAAGACTTAAGTTTTTCCCACAGTCTTCCTCCTGAGCATCTCAGCTTCTTCTTCCCCATGCCCCCAGCAACTCATGTTAAGAGCAAAGAGGAAAGGTAAGGAGAAGCTTGCACGATTATCTAGGCTGAAGGAAGTCAACGCAAATGGGACACTGGAGAATCCAGCAGAGGTGGATGAGAGAATAAAGGCACACAGGCAGAAGAAAGTAAGGGTGTATTACAAAAGGGTTTTTTTAAGGAAAGAAGAATGTATGAAGGATACCTGAGAATGAAGGGTTCTCTAGGGAGGAAGGGAGCTGTGTGTGCACGAAGGACGCTCATGGATGAAGGAAGGGGGTGCAAGGTGAAAGGAGGAGTGGAGGCAGAAAGGGAGGGAGGGAGGAGGTGTGGGTTGCATACAAAGAGAAAGTGTTGGGGTTTCCTGTGGAGCTGGGGTGTGCTGGAGTGGGGATGAGAGAAGCCATGGTAAGCAGAGAATTAACAGGTAAGGGCTGTCCATGTGTGTGTATGTCCTAGCTTTAATAACAGAATGTGCCTCAAAGTACTGTAGAATCATTTATACCTTCTATAAGAAAAGAAATATCTGGGGAAATAAAAATAATAAAAAAACCCCAGATATAAAAAGAGCCTGGCAGTGGGGGTAGGTCATGCTTCTGGGTTTGGCAGAGCTTGAAAGAAAACATGGGCTCAATAACATTATTAATCAGCCCATGCTGAAACCCGCTGCAGATGATGTTGTGTGTTGAGCTGAAAGGGCTGATGCTCAGCTGCGAGCTGCTGGCCCAGGCAGAGGTCAGTGTTATTCTGACAGTTCTGCTTCCAAAACCAGAGCCTGGCCTGGGTCCTGGGGAGGGGCTGGGTCTCAGTGCTGCATGAGCAGTGAGGGGGCACAGGGGGATGTCAGAGCGGGCTCCGGGCTCCATTTCCGCAGCCCGAGGAACCTGTGCTGTTGGCTCAGCTGGCAGAAGGCAGGGAAAGCGGCTGCTCTCTGCCGAGAGCTCCGAGTGTTTGTGTTTGAGACCCCCTTGCCTGCTCATCTCACCAGAGGACACGCTGCTTGCTTTGGCCTCCCTCAGCCTTCTGCTTACTCGGGGACTGTTATAAAAAGAAAATGCCTTTTAAGAAGGTTTTCTTAAAGAAAGGAAAAACAAAACAATTGTCACACCGAAACCCTGCATTTTGGCATGGCTGCCTGTATTTCGCATTTACATTTTCATATATAATATTTAACTGGGAAACTAACCTGGGCATTAGGATCTCTTTTGGGACTGTTCAGTTTAGGTAGTATGAGCATAGGGATGATTTGTATGTGCTTGGGAAACAAGCACGCATAAGGATTCACTCTGTAACTATGGGGGCAATCAAACATATAAATGGATAAATTTTCCTGAATGGCCACACTCAAAGGTGTTCCTTGACCCTTTCATTAGAGGCTGATTTTCTCCTCTGGCAGGCCTGGTAAGTGCTTAGAAGACACATAATTCTTTCTCCCTTTTCTAAGCACCCTTCACCTTCTCTGTCTTTACTGCTTCTAACCTTGCCTGCTGTGGGTCACTTCTGCTGCATCTATTGCCCTGCCTTGACTGCATTTTTAGGCTCTGCTGGTCATTTTGTCTCACAGCCTTGCCAACAGTTCCTCATCTGGTATGCAAACAGTTACGCTCCCCTCACAAGGAGCCAAAAAACTATCTTCTAAATGTTGAATTCTATCACAACATCCAAATTATTAGAGATATAAATATCTCCTTGGTATAAATGGAGAATAAAATGACAGAGGAGCCAAGTTGTGTGTTGGCACCTCAGGAAACTCATTCACACCTGTGTTATTGCAGCATGCAGTAGGGAAAGGAGATGGTGTGGGAAGGCTTACAGCAACTGAAACAGTGCTAGGAGTCAGCTCTGATGGCTGAAGTGGTGGGAGTTGTGTAGGTTTATGGTCATTTTGGTGGAGAACCCCTTAGGTGGGGGCTGGCTGCATGAGGGAAATGGATGAGCTGAGGTTCCCCTGCAACCTCTGGCTCCTGCCGTGCTGGTGCTTCCCAGAGAGAGCTTTAGTTTTGAATCAGATCAGTCTCCTCTGCTCCTGAGCCTTTGAAAGGTATGTGAAGAAACTTTACCCATTCACCCATGATAGAAAAAAGAAAGGCAGGTGCTTAATGAGTGTTAATAAATAACACATTATTTCCATGGTAACATTTAAACCATTAGGCAAAGACATTTCAACAAAGGTAGATGTCCCCACTGAAACTGAAGAGTGCAGCAAAGATGTATTTCACCTAACTATAAGGACTTATCCGAGGCATGTCCTTTGGGGGTTTTCTTGCCCCAGACTCCCTCAAGAATCAAAGCAAAATAGAAGGATCCACAGAGAAGATTCAACACAACTAAGGTGTAGGTCACACCATGAAAACTGTCTCACTTTCTCTCTGGCGGCTGCAGACAGAGGGAGTGATCCCATGGGACTGTCCTCCTTACCCAGGTACTGCACAGTAGTTGGGGTGGGTCCCAGCTGAGTAGGTTCTGTCTCCACCGTGCATTTGTCAGTCATGCTTTTTTGGAGTGGTGGTGCACCCTTATAGCATCCTGCTGAGCACTACCATGAATATCATGCTCTTGCCAATCCCATGCATTTCTCTTGGAAAGACTTTTGGAAATGTTATAGCATTCATTTTATTTTTGCAGTCAAGCTTTGAGAGAACAGAAAACTGCTTCAAGTGATGGTTCTGGCTTCCCAGAGGTACCATGCTGTCATGTCCAATGCCCCTTTGAGACTTTAGGTGACTTAAACATGTCACGGGACCCTGTCAATCTTTTCAGAGGCTTGTCACTTCAGTGTGGGATGGAAGTGGAGGCAGAAACTAAAAAATGTTTAAGAAGAATGATACACTTCAGTCTCTTACTGTCTGTGTTTCTAATCTTTTAACTGTATGAAAACTCCTCTTCAAAGCCTGGGTTTCTCTAAGTGTTTCTTCTACGGTGCCTCTTAGTACCATGTCACTGAAGACTCATTCTCTTAAAGGATCTTTGAAGTATGGCAAGGTTTCTTTATTGGAGAATGCACTGATGTGGCTCTTCTTTCGGCAAACGCAAGATTTTGGATTTCCAATCCTTTTCACATTCTCTGACATGTATTCCTGATGGGGCTTTCCAAGTACTTTAAAGCTTAGGGTCTAAATAATAAAACATCAATGATTTATTTGTCTAGTTTATTAGTCAGATAATGTCAGCTGAGAGATCAAGAATGAAATGGGGTTCATATTCCAGCCAGCTTCCTGTGCTTCTAGTCCTGCATACCCCAGAGCCTGGGCTTCTCTGAGTTTTGTGTGCCCATGTGTCTGTGAAAACAGTAGCCTGTGCTGCCCTGTGCACTTAAGAGCTGCACTCCTATATTGTACCAACAGAGTGCAAAGGATCTGATAAGCGGTTAGAAAGTATACATGGGTCAGATATAGCTCTCATTAATCAGAGGGAAAAAAATTAAATAACTTGCTTTACTACAAGGAAACTTTCTCACTTGTGAACTCAGAATCCTGCCTTCTTTTCTTCTTCCTTTTTTTTTTTTTTTCCTGTCCCTCCCCTCCCCTAATTGTCCCTGGACCGTATAACTTTAGAGCAGAGTATTTCAAGTATCTCTTACAAGTCATGCATTCAGATTACGATTTTCCTAGAGAGGAAAGATGAAAATATATGGTGTGTCAAATCATATATTTTATCTGTCATCTAAACTGTACAATTTTGTAATACCCTTTTATATTTTATAATATTATCATGCATTTTAGATACTGTGCCACATATTTCAGACACCTGCTCTCTGTGATGTATTATGCCAGATCGACTCATGCTGTAACAACTTCTCAGTTATTTTTACCATCTTGTAAGATGAAACTTAACAGCCCTTGGCTGTTGCTTGACTTGCCTTGTGTTACCTGGTGGAAGCCATGGGAATAGATAAACGGTCTTTTCCATAACCATGTGGCTGGAAAGAGAAACAGGAGATGACTTGAATCAGAAGGAGGTGGTGTATCTGAAATACTGCCATATTGAGTTTTTCAGTTGCCAGGTATCCCAAAGCAGACCTCTTACTGCTATCGTGCATCCTGTGCACTGTAAGCAGTTACACTCCGCTGGGCTGAATCAGCAAAATTTGCTGGGAGCTTAATTTGGCCCATAAACCCTCTCTCATTCTTTTGTGGGAACCAGTGTGTGGTGTAGGGAGAGATGCTCATATGAAGAAGTTCTAGAATTTGCACTGAACCATAGAATCGTTTAGGTTGGAAAAGACCTTTAAGGTCATCAAGTCCAACTGTTAAATGCTGGACTCTTAGTCCACGTGGTCAGATTTACACAGTGCAGTACACATGGATTGTACTGAAATCATGGTCACGTTGGGGTGTTGATAGTGGAAGCCACTAATTGTATGGGACATGTAGCAAAATTGATTGGCAATGTTTTAAGCTCACTCTGCAGATGTGAAAGTGGTCTGGCAGAGTAGAAAGCAAAGGGGAACAGATGTGAAAGTGCAGCTTATTGCCTTGCCTGGTGGTGGCCTTACTAGGAACTAGGGTAACTTACCATCCCCTGGGTGTTCATCTCCATTGGCCAGTAGGAAGGGTGAGACCCCAGATGGATGTATGGTGGTTGCAACCTGTGCCCTGCAGGGAGGCATGAGACTGCAATTTCCTCGTGTCTGTAGCTTTGTTTATAGCCAGAGAAATGACAAGGCCTGTCTGGCCTTTTACATATTCATCAGAGTCTCCTGCTACCTTGAAATATTAATGTCTTTTAAGGTTAATTGCCACAGGGAGATGTAGACAGCTTCAGATACAATAAATAGCATTTTGGCCCTTTCTCTGGGCAAATCTGAAGTACTTCTCAAGTCCTAAAACTCAAATTTAGTTTTCTTGGTTTTGAAGGAATTTTCTTCCTAGTTTCATTCAGTTGGAAATGTCAAGAAGAAAATTCAAGGTTAGGTACTTTTGACACATGACAGTTCAAGAAGTACCCAGAATTTGTTGAAAGAACAAGTTGCTGTAACATACCTGGCCAGTGTCCCATCCCAAGAGACATGAATCAGCACCATGGCTTTGGGATACTTTATCAGAGTCCAGTTATACCACTGAGATGCTTGTCCATCTCTAGTTTAAACCTGGATATAACAGGTACAGATGATTCTGTTTTCCTGCTTAAAAACACCAGGTAACATGTTGCTGGGTGGACTTTAGCCATGGAGATAACCGAAGTTGTCATTTCCATTTTGTTCTTTTTAGAGAAAAATGGCAGTGGATGGGGACATGTGATTTCAGGAGCCCACAGCAATGCAGCCCTGGAGGTAAGATGTCAGGAATGCTGACAGAGCAAGCACAGCTCAAGGGATAACAGGATGGGCAGCTTCTGCCAATCTGTTTCCATGCCTCAGACAAATCTTGGCCCCACTCCGAGATGCTCTGCAGTGGAATAAACAGCTTTTCTCCTTGGAAGGGCTGGACAAACCACCTGGCTGCTTCATGTGAATAGATTGCAGATGTTAAGAGCCTTCAATAACCAGACCAGTTCATCTGGACTGTTAGAAAATTCTGTCACTCCGTTGGTCAACTGATGCACCACAGCTGACTCTGGACTCCATCCTCTCCTGTCCAAAAAGGAGAAAATATTTTTCCTTCCATGTGACATTTTGCAGACAGCTGCATTCTTCTTTGCAAGCTGCAAGTTCATACTTAGACTATTATTCACCCAGCTGAAAAATGAGAATTCAAATTGGAAGTGTTTAGTCGATTTCTAAATGTGTGCCCTGGAGGAGGTTCTCCATTTAGTGAAATCTGCCAGAAAGTAAAACAACAGCTCAGAGACTCCTATATAGTCTCTGTGGGCAGGTGGGCTTTAGACAGCATGAGGATTAAACTGCAACACCTAATGTGATGATGCTTTTTCATTATATCCAAAGTAATTTTTTGAACCAGCTCCAGAATTTTACTTTTGTAGAAAATATAGCTTAATTTAAAATTAAAATAGATGAAGTTAAGTGCATCTGGGGAATAAGTACCAGTACACATCTACTCTTCTGATATAGATTATTTCATGTTGTTTATGCTGGCTAAATAAAGAGCATGTAAATATCTCTGTCATTGTACACATTATGTATACATATCGCACAGAGGAAAGAAAAACAAAAAATGCTTGAACAGGCAGATTCCTGAAATAAAATGAAGCTTAGGGCATGTGACCAAGGTGTTGGTACCACCAGGACAGGGTCAGGATAGCAAAACATCTCTGACTATCTGTTGGTTCTTTTTGCAACATCAGATGCCAAGTTTTTACTGGCTACCTTGGATGAAGATGGACATTTTATGATCGGAGATAAGTTGATAGGCTATGAAGCTGATTTTTGTAAAACTTCAAAATGACCATGTCATTACAATCACTTCATTGCAGAACCGGTGGCACTTCAAGGAAGGTGTAATGAGATAGCACTAGTGCTGTTTTTCCCATGGACTCTGAGGCTGTGATGCCAAATGGAGATAGAAGTAGTGGGGGGGTAAAGGGCTCTCGCATGCTGCTGAGTAATAATGATACCGATACATGAAATGTCTCGCGTGCAACTCTTGTGTTGTTGATGTACAGGGAGTCTGTACACCCCAGCCTACCATGCCCGGCTGCTGAGGGGAACAACACCTGGTGGCATGGCTGAGGTGTGGGGAAATGGCACCCTGCAGGGATGGCTCCGATGTGGAAGGCAAGGAGATGAGCTGTCTGCAGAGTCCTCAGGCTTGTTTCCCCTCAGTAATTTCTTCCAATATAGCTCCGTTTTGGGATACACTCTGATCAGATGACTTCTTTTTTATTTATTTTCTTTTACAAGTGCCTTTTGAAACTTATTAAGTGAGTAGTCACAGGATGGCTGAGGTTTATGTTCCAACATAAGCTGAGGCAAGACATTAATTTGACAGCTGGGCTCTGGCTCTATTGATTTTAACTTCCAAGTGTAAGTGCTGCACTCTGGGGCAGGGTGTAGCGGACAAATGCTGAACCTGAGTTTACAAGCAAAAGCTGTACTCAGCCTTGACTGTGAAGCGACAGATGATGCCCTTGTTCTCATGTTAATAATGCAGACCCTGCAAGCAAACACCCCTGAATTCTGGGTCTGGATGCATTTAGCTTTGCATATCCAAACATTTTCCCTGCTGGACTGCTATCTGTGACAGTTTTTCATCTGATCGGAGTTCCAGGCTGTAAGTATGCAAAAAAAAACCTTGCTGTTTCTCAAATGATGGTGAATGCCCAGGTCTTGGATTGATTTCTGCTCTAAGGTTTTCAGCAGTTTCAAGTCTTCCTTCTTCCATGTCAACAAAATTTAGACATTAACCTTCCTGTGTGGTCTGAGGGGAACGGTGGACACCTTTCAGAAGCTGTGCGACTCTAACATTATGCTGAAGGGAGATGAAAGCAGCTGTCTTAGGCAGAGGGGGTTGCATGAGGCAGAGAGAGCAGATCTTGGGCAACTAAGGTGCACAGCTGCTCATCCCCCTGGGGCAGTTGTCAGTTTGCTAGGTTCTGTCTTCTGCTCAACCCTAACCCTAATTCCTCCCCTCAGATCATTAGCCCAACTGAAGTGCATCTATATCAATGATCACAGCATGGGCAACAAACAAGGAATTAGAAGCAGCAGGAAAACTATGATATAGTTGCCATCACAGAAATGTGGTGGGACAACTCACATAACTGGAGTGCTGCCATGGATGGCTATAAACTCTTCAGGTGGGATAGGCAAGGAGAGGTGGTGGGGTAGCCCTGTATGTTATTCTGACTTAATATGAGCCAGCAGTGTGCCCAGGTGACCAGGAGGGCCAACGGCATCCTGGCTTGTATCAGAAATAGCGTGACCAGCAGGACCAGGGAAGTCATCCTTCCCTTGTACTCAGCACCAGTAAGGCCACACCTCGAACACTGAGTTCAGTTTTGGGCCCCTAACTAAAAGAAGGACATTGAGGCTCTGGAGTGTGTTCAGAGAAAGGCAACAAAGCTGATGAGGGGTCTGGAGCAAAATTCTTATGAGGAGCGGCTGTGAGAACTGGCACTGTTTAGCCTGGAGAAGAGGAGGCTGAGGGGAGATCTTATTGCCCTCTACATCTGCCTGAAAGGAGGGGGTAGCGAGGTCAGTGTTGGTCTCTTCTCCCAACTAACAAGCCTCAAGTTGCACCTGGGGAGATCTAGATTAGATATTAGGACAAATGTCTACACAGAGGGGTTATCAGGCACTGGAACGGTCTACCCAGGGAAGTGATTGAGTCACCATCCTTGGAGGTATTTAAAGCACAGGTAGATGAGGTTCTTAGGGACATGGTTTAGTGGTGGACAGGTACAGCTGGACTCAATTATCTCAAAGGTCTTTTCCAACCTAAATGATTCTATGATTCTGGCTCAGGCTGAGATTAAGACCCCCACCTCTGGTCCACACCAGAAAATTCCTCTCAGCATTGGTATCTTTGCTGTTCCAACTTGCCTTTGGCTGCCCACTCCCAGCCCTACTCCAATGGGCAGGCTGTTGAATATAATTCATGGGTCCTCATGGGCTTATTCTTGTCTCCTTTGTGTAGTGAGATGTAACTGCTGAAATCTGCTTGGTTGCACTGAGATGACAAGCCTGGTCCTCTAATGGAAATCAGGACATTCTTGTTGTATGGGGAGTCTTAATAAGGATCTGAAAATGTTGTTTACTTATGTGGCATTATGAGGATGTGTAGCCATTGGTCTTACAAATCTGGGATGTAGGCAGCTGTCTGTGGTGGTTTTGCCTTACTCTTTCTCTCAAAAGAGGGGAATTGGCTGTATGCTCTGCAGGGATTTCCCTGCATGAATGCAGCCTCCATCTGTTCAGTGATACCAGCTCTCTAAGACTTCTCTGCTGCTGGGGCAGCATAAGAGGAGCTGACTCTCAAGCATCATTGTGGTCGCTCATTTGAGTAAGTACTGCTCATGTGAGAAAAGGTAATAGAATTAATCCCTAAGTATTTAAGAAGGGCCTCGCTGTGAATTAAAACCAAAAGTGAACCGTAAGAACTGAAAACTGAAGAGAAATAATTTTGGCTTTTTCTATAGACTGTGTATTTTACTGGATCATTCCTTGGACATCCCTAGCTTCAGTTTTTGCCATTTGTCAATGCACATGCCTAACAGCAGCACTCAAAATAATTTATAGGCATCCTTCCTAAATGTCTGTCTGTCATCATGGAAGATAGCTTGCAGGACCTAGACCTTTGTGGTACTTTGTCTTGATATGTTCTTCTACAGTAAACATTAAAGGATGCCAGACTAACAGATTTTGCAACAAATTCTAGGGAGATTAAAAAAGAAGACCTGTGTATGAACCCTCTCTCCTGCCATTGATGTGGCAACTGCATGCTGTATTAGAAGAAAAGAAGAAGAAGAAGAAAAAAAAGTCTTCAGAGCTGGACTAAGGAAATCAGAACACACAAGTTTCCAAACAGCAATTAAGAAGAAAAAAAATAGAAAGATAGTGGTGTCCCAGCTGCCAAATGCTAAATACTATCCAGGGGTTATTGACTATCTGATTAGAATGAAATGGAGCTGAAATGCAATTGATTCAGGAATAAACAATGCATCTATTTAGGGTGATGGCCACAGAAAGCGTAAGTGGTGAAAGCGTCCCCAGTCAATTTATCAGGGGTATCTACAGCGCTGCTTATATATATTCAGGATCTTCTCTTAGAATACACCGTCTCTCTACTCTGTACAAAAATGCAGCTTCCTACTCAATCTTCCTGAAATTGAAAAAGGCCCTGTATCCATCACAGAAAGTCGCTCATCTCATATCCATCAAGGACTCTACTTAAAGCAAGGGAAAACAGCCTTAAAGCTAATTTTCTTACTTTCTCTGTACTTCTTGGACTACTGGCTGAGGCAGTATTTTCTTGCTCCGCGAATATTCAGTTTACTTACCTTCAAATAATATTTTCTTTCTTGTAAAAAATCTGAAAAAATAGAAGGAATTTAAGGATCCATACAAGACACCTGTTCTTTGCAACTCATGTTCCTTCTTGTCTGGAAGATTTTTTTTTTTATTATCCATGTAAGACCCCAGAGTCCTCTTTTTGTTGTTCACAATAAGATTATCTTTGCTCTCTATGAACTTGATTCTATGGCCTGCTTATGCTGCTCCTATAGCCCTTGTGCCAACACTCTGGACTTGTGCAGGTGAAGGAGCAGCTGAGCCAGCTCGCAGATCCCACAGGAAAATAGTTTCACCAAAGCCTGTTTTCAGCTGCACCAGCTCCGTGTTGTGGCTGGCTGCGTGGCCAAAGGAGTGCTCATGTCAGGGCAAGGGCTGGGCAGGGACAGGAACCACAGGACTGTCTTTTTCAGCATCAGAAATGGGTTTAAGCCATTTAAGCAACTACAGCTTAAGATTTCCAGGAACACCATTGCTACCTGATTTTCCCGAGAAGCATGCAGTCTCTAAGTCGTGTAGGTGTATGCAGCTTCATTTAGTAACAACAGATCCTATTTCCCTATATTTTCCCTGTCTGGTTTTATCAGGAGCAGGTTTCCTACTTTAAGCTTTGTGTCTATCAAGCTGCAGTTGGACAGTTAAAGAAGGCAAAGGTCTCTTGGAGAGGTTTTTCTCAGATTTACATGGCCACTTGTATATTTATTTTTACATTGATTGATATTCTCATCTGCTGGCCCATAAGCTCCTGGGCTTAGTTTATGCTAATGACTGACAAGTTTTGCAATTCATCAAGAGCTAAGAACAGACTGTATTTGGTGAAGAGTTCTGCTAGCAATCTGTACTACTCTCTCATGGTCTGTTTTATTTTGGGTAGGGAAGGGTTGGAAAAATTATCCTTAAAATCTTAGCATATTCCAGTAGTTCAGAAAGGGCTCTGTGTTACCGCTGTTGTTAGTATTTCTTCCAGAAAAAAAAAAAAAAAAAGATGCTTTTTACCTTATATACCTTGATCTGTTGGCTTGTGTTTTGGGTGAAAAATAGGAATCTTAGAAACAGTAACAAGATCTAGCTTTGCCCATAAAAAAAAAACAAACAAGCACAGTTTTGATTAGATACTGATTTAGAAAAGTGGATCATAGCAGACCACTAACTGGGTGATTAGCTGGTGAGTAACAAAGCAAATGTAAGATATCTATAGGTCATGGAATTATAAACAGAAATGAGGCCTTGGCTTTGCTACCTTTTGTGGCATTAAGGATGTCAAGATAAATTGTGACCTGTACATGACAGTAAAGGATTATTTTAATCTAACCTAGGGAGGTATATGGATATTTAACACCTAAAAGGTAAAATTAATCAAATTCAATCTACAAATACAGATTTTTATTATTTTTTTTTCTGAGAGGTTAATTAAACACTGGAAGTATTTATACAACCCTATGATACAATCAGTATCTCTTGAAGTCTTTACATGAAAAGCTTTCTAGAATATATGTAATTAAAAAAGAAAAAGTTATAAGCTCTGTAGCAGAACCACTTGATGAAATTTTACAGTTTACACAAGTCAGACTACAGAATCATCCAGGTGGCTTTCAGCCTTTAAGCTTGGATTATGAAACTGCAGTCATAGGGGCTGAATGAACTGACTTCATTTAGTCCAAAATGTTGTTCCCAGAACCTTCTCAGGTCAGAGATTGTCATAAATGGAGTCTCAGCACTGAAAGGAACAGAAAGAAATGCTTATTTCTGGGGTTTTTTAGGAGTTAGGTTAACAGGAGGATGACAGGGAATTTTAAATATTCTATAACATTTTAGGAAAAGAAGCATAGGTGTCAGGGTCTTACAGCCCTTGGTCTTCATTCAGGTGCCTCCACCTCATCCTGTGGAGGGGTCTTCTGTTGAATTCTGAAGCTACAAACGTACCCATGGAAGCAGCAAGCTGATTCCCCTCCTGGGTAAGTTGATCGATAACCACCTTTGAGATTTTAATCAGTTTGCATCTGTAAGCTCCTCCTTTCCGAGTCTCTGTTGGTTTCTGCATTGTGGATTGCGAGAAGAGGCAAGTGTGGAGTCAGCTGAGCTCGATGAGCAGCATGCTGTGAGACCCCAGGGAGGTCTGAGGCTTTGCCCTGGGAGAAGAAAGACCTAAAAGAGTTGTGCACTCATGCTCAGAAAGTATCATCTCAAGTTTAAAAAGTACAAAGGAGAGTGAAAGGGGGGGTCTCATTGGTGACCGGTTTGTGTCTGTGCATGCCAACGGCATGAGCTGATCATCCCAGTGACATAGGACCCACCTCACGATCCCTAACCTGTATGTTCTTGTGTTTGTTTCAAGAACAGGAATAACCTTACTGAACATTATTCCTGAGCCAAAATCCAATAATTAATAAACTTTTTGCACCTGAGACATACGTACATTAAAACACTGTTAAGAAACAGAAGTCATTTAATTGGGCCTTAAAATGGACTTGAGGCATTTTGTGCTTTACGCAGGCCTCCCCTGCTTATGAGGCAGCATAAAAAGGTTTCCTTGTAAATGAGAATATGTTATTTTATTTTTAACAAGAAAAACTTCTGGTACCATGCAGAGACTTTTTAAGCATTCTTCTCTTTGAAGGACTTTACAGGATGCAAATGAAAGAAAAAGGAGCTTTTCCAAACTGGGAAAAAAACCCCCACTTTTGAATTCCAAGTATTTTAATGCTTCTGTTTTGCTTGCTTTTCATCTATGCTTAATAATGTCAGAAAGGATTTCTATAATGTGGTTGCTATGGTAAAAACAGAGCTGTGTCCCATCACACAAACCTTGAACCACCATTAACTGTTTAATGTTACTGGAGCAAAGGAAGGTATGAATAGCACATTAACACCTTCAGAACCAGCAGCCTTTCATCCTAACAGTGCTAGGCAGAGATTTTCTCTTTCATTAGGCAGATTTAGGGCTGTTCTTTAGTGCACATCAGGTAGCCAGATGGATACTGACAATGCGTTTCAGGCCATCTTGCTGAACTTACAAATTCATGCATTTGAGGGCCAGAAAGAGATCTGTCTGGCATGTTTAACAGAGGTTATGCAGTTTAAATAAAGAAAAAAATTATAACCTATGCTTGAATGATCGCTTTTCTCAAGAAATACATCCAGACTACTTTTTAAGACTTCATATGTTAGAGAATTCATTGTGTCCCTTAGAAGGAAAAGAAAAAAAATAATGCAAACTCCCAAACAAACAAGCCACTATTATGTTGTTTAATTAACATGAGCTAAAGGAATGAAGGCAGAATTTTTTTTTACTGCAACTTCTGCCAGTTGCTCTTTTTGGGCCTAGACTTGTTACCTAGAAAACCTAATAGCTTTTTTTCCCTGTCCTTTCTTGTTGCTTTTCTGTATGCAAACCTGTGAGGGATATCAGTACAGTGAGAGCAGACTGGGACTTTGTTGCAGTGGATGGCTTTCCACGATGCAAAAAGAGATGGTCTCTGCCCTTGGATGCTTATACATCAGGGACAGTAATCGATCTTTGTGAACAAAATAAATCACTGTTGTCAGTTGCAGTACCAGGATGCTGACAGCTGATTTTGTTGTTGTTGGGTTTTTTGTTCATTTGTTTTTAATATGTATATTGAATTTATTTAAGAAAAAACAACTAATGATCTAAGGAGAATAATTTATGCCAAATTTTCAGATGTTACAGATCAGCACAACATCACAGATTGCAATGAAGTGACACAAATTTCAGTTAGCTGATTTCACCTCTCTCCTCTTTAAGGAGGTAACACATTTTGAAAAGATAGGATTAAATGCTTCTCGAAGTACTTTATTCAAAATTAGTGCAAATTCACAGGAGAAACTGGCTGGGTGCCCATGAGTGACAAGACATTTTCCATGGGTTTAGTTCTTTAATATAAAGTAAGAGATTCTCTGAGTGTATAGCCAGATTTCTTACTTTAGGAGGTATATATCTTTCTTTCTTTATACATTTCATCATCTTTGGCTAGAACACTGATCTTGAATTGCATAAAATTGCAGCCTCCATAGGTGATATCTTGCTTCATGTTCCACCCTTTGAAATGGAATTAATTGTTTAGTGTTGTAGTCTCTAAAAAAGTGCTTTGAATTCCTTCTCTGATTATAGATTTTTATCTCTCCATATCAGTCCTCCAGCTTTATTGCTTTTTTACATAGCTTTATTCTACTCCTACTTGTGGAACTCTGCTTCAGGTGTGTTGAATGAACTCCACTTTGGCTGTTTATTTCTGCATTTGATTGGTAACTAATGCTGGGCAAGATTTTTCACCACTTAACTGCAAACCCTATTGAACAGTCTGCAGCTGAAGAATCAGCTGAAATAACTGGTCTTAGACTGTATTTGCCAAAGAATGAAGAACTAGGACAGAGAGAAGGGGAAGAGTAGGCATAATACAAATTCTATAAGGAACATGTGGAAACAGGGCAGAGAAGGGCAGCACTAAAACCATACGCAGGTGAACTGTGGTAGGGTGTGAATTCATTCTCTTACTACTTTTTGTCTAAGTGGAAAAGACTTCAAAACAGTGATGGCTCTTCTAAGTGAGTCCAGCCAGTTGTGGTCCCTCCAGATCCATTTGCCTGGAGTGCTGGATGGATATTTTCAGGTGAGGGTGAACCAAGCTAAAGAAAACTATTATATTCTATCTCTCATTAGCCACTGGGTAGTGAACCGTGGCCCATGCAGGGTGACACAGTGACCATGTGTTTAGGCCATCTCTGTATATGAGTGTGGGAAATGTGCTGAGGATTCTTAGTATGTTTGTTTAGTAGTATTCTCTGGCATTTTTATGTTTTGGTTTTTTTTTTAGCAAGGAGTGCTTGAGTGCTGGACATGTGGATTGTCCAGGTTGTTTCACCGCTAATACATGTTCTGGCAGTTTTGACTTGTGCCGACTTGCAGTCTCCATGATAATGCCCAGGCACAGTTTGCTGACACAGGCTGTGCCAAGCACCATTTCACCAGTGTGACCATGATGCCATCAGCTTTGGGTTGTTCCACCCTCTGCAGACCTCCAACCCAATGCCAGGAGGCTCTGTGCCTTCAGACCCCTGTATGTGCCCTTATGCCACCACCTGGGCATGCAAAACATACCCTTTATTTTCTACTATAAGAAATATCTTTACACATGATTCTTCTGATGGGCTGCAACAGAGACTTCCCTGTATTTCAGACACTTTTAACTGGAAAAAAAAGAAAATTAATCAATAATTGTGTCTTATGGGTCCCATATGGTGCTCTGTGGCCCTAGGAGACCCAAGGGCAAGCGCCATGCAGTGTGGACAAATGCACACAGCCAGTCTATGTTATTTGGCTTCAGGACTGCTTTATTTAGCAGTATGGACATAACCACTGCCTTAAATTGTGGTCCAAACTTTGGAAATACAAGAGGAAAATTAACTTCCTTTTCTTCTGATTGTAATATATGAGGGTTGGGTTGGGTCGTGCTGATATTTTTATCTACTGATTATTCCTGCCCATGCAGAAAAAAGGTTAGTCTCTAACTTGTTTCAGAAATACCACAGTGGTTGCATGACCCCATCAGCTCAGAGATGAAGGAAACTCCTGTACACACAGACTTATATACGGGCATCCATATTCTCTCCAGATGTGCACAATACCATTCCAATGTACCTCTGGGTCTGGGCTTGACAGTTAGGCAGGAGCTTGCTAAAAAGCCTGTAATAATAAAAGTGTCAGCTTGTGACTGCAAACATCTCTGTTATGCTACTGCTAGAAGACGAAGGCTGGTCTAGGAAGGTAGAAAGAAAAGACTCAGAGGAGCAATTAAAGGAAAGCAGTCCAGCAAAACGTTCTAGGAATTCCTTCACTTGGGAGAGAGGCATTGATTTTTTTCCTTTAGATTTTCAGTCATCTAAGTCAGACAGATATCCTTAGTACCCTTCCACCATACCCTTAGTTGTGCAAGAGGAAAAGAAGATGTGGGGAGGAAAATTCTTTTGGGAGCAGTATAAGTAAGCCCACGCTGAGGCAGTACCAGATGCCCCACCGCACGTGCTCGTTCTGCTGACCATGCACGGGGGTGCGAGGCCTGTTAGCTCACACTGGTGAAGGAACAGAAGGCCTAGCTCGTTAAGCCTGGACTTGGGGAAGAGTTAAAGGACATTATTAAATCACTGAGGCGAAAAAAGGGCCCTAGAACAAAGGCCTGAGAACAGGTGGGGATTTCATAAAGAAGGAGGAGGAGGATGGTATGAGGAAAACTTGCTTGACACTTTAATACCACTGCAGCATTGCAGGGGAAAACTAAATGAGAGCTGAGAAATCATTCACCACAAGATGGCAAACAGTCATAGTTTCAAGACTATCTGAGCTGGAGAAGGCTGCCCGAGCATGTACCCTGCTTCCCTTCTCAGGCTAATTATGGATCTTTCCAGAGGCAATTCCCATAAAGCAATTAGGATAATCAGGCACTGAGGGGTTCGGTGGTATCGATGCACTGCAAAGCTCACCGAGCAGCCCAGTACACGAGTCAGTATCAAGCAAGGGCTTAGTCCAAAAGCACTGAAACCAGTGAAGTTACCGACACTAGATCCAATGGGCTTTCGGTTGGCTCCTCAGCAGCCCAGCAAAGCACATGAAGCAGTCACTGCGCTGCTGGGGGAGTTTCAAATAAGGCATATGTTTTGGCTAAGGGTACTTGTAGCCTGAAAACTGAGCATTAGCTCTGCTTACCAGGAATGTTTCATTTGACTTGCAGTCCACGTTGTTTTGCAACAAAAGATGCCCAGGGCAATGGATGGTGGGTCCATCACCCCTACTTGAGGAAGTGGAGCTGCTCAGCTGCACAGCTTACAGCCCCCTTACTGCCGGTTGGCAAAAAAAAGGTCTTCTGTACCTCAGACGGATACATTTCAGCCCAAACTTACACAGAAACTGATGTGCAATTACGAGGTCTATGCATACTTACAGAAGGGAGCAATGAGTTTGCTGTTGTATTGAGAAATATGTGTTAAATTACATGCAAAGAAAGCGAAAATGAGCTGTCTTTTCCATGTACTTTGAAAATCCCTGATAAAAGATTTTAAAAAATAATCAAAAGTGTGGCCTGACATGAGCCACATTGAGGAAGGTGTGATTCTCAGGCAAGGATTAAATACTTTACACTTAAGTTCAATAATAATAATAAAAAAATTAAAACCTCCAAACATTGTCCTAAGCCTCTGCTATTCCCAGGTGCAGAGCACAGCTGCACATTCATATCTCTAGCAAACTACTCTCTGCCTTAAATGAACTCACCATCTGCCCGGTGCCTTTGCCTGGCCACTAAATCAGGCACTCATGGCCATCTCCAGATCACACCGTGGGATTAGAACCGATCTTCCTTGCTGCCATCGCCACTCGGATTTCTTCTGCTCTGTAATACTTGGCAGCGGAGATGTTAGGTCTACTACTCAGCCAAGAAATCACCTCCACATACACTGACCAAGCACCCATCTGGCTTGGGAGGACAAAGTGGTTTTAATTTTGGTTTTCTCTAGCTTTGAGTTTTACTACCAAGGGACTGGCAGGAGCCAGCTTTTATCCCAGTGATGTGGACCACACTTCTAAACAGGCTTTGGAAGGAGCCCAGGTCTCTCAACAGAAGGGCAGGGGTAAGACACTGACAAAAGTGAGGTAGGGGGAGAAAGAGAATGAACCAGCTCAGGGATCCTCCAGAGCCGCTGCCTCACCACAGGATTATTAGCAGAACCCCCTTGGGCACCTTGTCAGGTCAGGAGGTCTTTTGCTTCCAAATACTGAGAAAGAGCCTATGAAGCAAAGAAACAAAAGCTTGCTGTTTGGATTTCTGCAAAGCAGTTAAATATATTACGAAGGCTTCTGCTTGCCAGCCTCTTTCCCACAGACCAGTGTGGTGGCAGTGGTGATGTCCACCTCTGAAAGAATGATCGATTCACAAACAAGGGCTAATTTTCTCTGCTGCAGTTGGGGGTTGTTAAAACTACGCTGCTGATAATAAGGTTTGAGTGCAACAGGAGAAGCAAGATGTCAATAGCATTACAATAACAGTGAGGCACTGCAGCAAGCGAGGCTTTTTGTCTGATAAAGTGCAGTTTCCTGGGAGAAGTTGGAGGTTCTGAAATAAGCATGCTATGAGATTGCCACTGCTGACTGTCAATTTATTAACTCCAGGTAGCTTGCTGGAGACCTTAAGTGTTCCTTGCAAAACAGAATTTACACTTTAGTGCATATTACTAAAACATATAACATATTTAGATGGCATCTTTCATCTTGAAGGGACCCTAAACTCTTTGGATATTGTCTATAATGGGATCACTCAGCCACCGGTGACATATCATCATCTCTGGGGCAAAATGAAGCAACAAAACTGTTATAGGGAGAAAAGAATAACATCCATTGAAAGCACATGGGAATTCAGGGGGCTAGAAGGTAATTATGCTGAAATGAAGATGCTTGCAGACAGAGCTGCAAAGAATAGTTAATAAATACTTTGAGAATAAGGAGCCATAACTCGCTGTCCTTTTTGCTGAGGCAGGAGAACAAGGGTAGCAAATGCACCACTATAACCACCATCTGGTAGGAGCTTTCACCTTGGTAATCCTCCAGACCAAAGCCTACAACCCCTCTGGGGTTTGTTGATGTGAGTGTGCAGCAGTCAGCCAAAATGTCTGTCATTAGCAAGGAAGGAGAAAGCCAAGCCTTTCCCAGGCGCAGCAGGGTGGCTCTGTGACGTGAGGCAACAGCCCCCGTCCAGGGAGAACCCTGCAGCCCTCGGAGGTGGGTGCGATGGCTGCCATCCTCCCCACACAAGCCAAAAGTCAGAGGGCACGGCCTCCGGGGTGCCCCCGCATCCGCCAGCCCGGGGCCGCAGTGCATTGCACAGCAGAGTGCTTTGCCATCTGCTGTGCTAAATTCAGCCCCTTAAAATGAGTTTGATAATGCAAGCGGTGACCTTAAACATGTGAGGGCAAGACTGGGCAGGAATGCCATTTATGAGTTTCTGAACCCTGGAAATGACACCCAAGGCAGCCCAAATTACACTTATCTGTATCCTTGACACAAGGTATACTTTGTAATAGTGATAACACTTAGATTGTTTAGGGCACAATGACTGGTACCACGTAGCTTTCCTATTTCTACTGCTCAAACTTCACCAGACCCAGTTTGCTGCTCATTTCATAAATACTGAGAGCGCAGAGTGCTGGAGCAAGGGTTTGTCCTTGTAAGTTTGAAGCACCTTGTCCTCAGGTTTCAGAGGCAGACGGTGCCAGTCTGACATTTAGTCTATCTTTGGCAGTAGAATTTGCAGCTTTTTAGAAAAAAAGAGGCAGTCTGAATGAACAGGATTTCTGTGATTTTGAGTCTTGACAGTTGCTAGAGAATCAAATGGATGCTAGGTGACATTTTTTGCTGGGAATGTTTTTTTCCCAGTCAAAAATATTTATTTTAAAACAAGGATTTGCACATATGTTTTACTTAATTTTTGCTGTATCAATAGAAATACTTCCTTCTCCTTTCTGAAAAAATCAAAATGCTTGATATTTGTTTTGACATTTTAAAAATTAAACTTTCCCATATTTGCACTGAGGATGACTGTTGATATTCTCTTCTACATTTTACCTTAAATGTTTAAAACAATCTCCTAAACAAATTAAAACATTGACTTGGTTCAGCCTTTAATGAGTTTCTCAGATTAACTTTTTAGTTTAATGGAAAAATGAACGTGTGTCTCAGACTTAGCAAAGCAATTTCCCTGAAAAAAACAGGAAAAAGCAAGAATCTGCACAACAGTATCAGAAATCAAAATCAGGACTAGATGGCATATGAAGTTTTCTGCATGATATTTCCATCACAGACTTTTGGAGTACTATGAGTCCATGCTATTGCGTGAGTGAACACCCCAACTGTGAAGCCTTAAGCTTTTTGTAATAAAAATTCATCTGAGTGGAAGAAAATCTCCCATGTCCCTCCCTGCTTCTGAGTCATTTCTCACATAAAGCACCTCTTGACTATACCTAGTTGGGAAGGATAATCTTGTGATTGACAAAAAGCTGCTAATTCCCTTCTTGCTACCCCCAGAAATGCAACATGCTGAAATAAGAGGAAGAAAAGTTTATTCTGACTAAAAACATAAATTATTTATCATTTCACCACTTCAGGCTTCACCCTCAATCATTTGTTTTGCTGTGGTTACATGCCATATTTGGGCTTTTTCTCTGGCTAATGCTAGCATTCTCTAGCATTGTCTTTGACTGCTGCCAGCACTTGTTTCAGGGGCAGCATACTTCCAAATCCATAGAAATACAGCTGCAACACGCAGTTCATGGATACGCAGCTCCTGAATGTGGAAAGAATGTAAATTTATGTTTATGTCTCATTGTTCTTGTTCGAAACCTAGAGAGGGAATAAAAAAGATCCCCTGAGATTTCACTGATTCTGCTTTGACCTGGGCTGAAGCTGGAGAGGGACTCTATGGTATTTTTTTCAGTGTTTGGTTCATTCTGGTTTTAAGGATCCCAGTAATGGGTCTTCCATCACTCTCCCTAAAATCCAATTCCAGCCCAGACATTTTAACAGGCTGCTTGCACCTCAAGAGGCTGCAAGACCTGCAGATGAGTTCTCCTGAATAGCACCAGGCACGTGAGCCATCACCGCTCACCATTAGGAAACATGCATGGATGTCCAGCTTCAATTTCCCTGTGCTCATTCCTTACATTGCAAGCACTTGAAGCAATTCCTGCCTTCTTTGGTGCTTCATTTTAGCCTTTCCCCACCACGCTCTGTCGTTACACAGCAATGCCGTGTGCTGAAGCACTACTGGAGTGGGCCCCCGAGGTAACACTGGGAGAGAGGGAGTGAGAGGCATTTATGACCATTCTCTATCCTTCTAAGCAGCTTTTATCACTGCAATTAATAAAACACTAGCATGGGCAAAGGAAAAGATAAAGAGGCTGCAGACTTGCAGACCTCTTTTAAGATCCACATTTCTTTTGAGTTCTTGCAAATGCCTTGAAAAGGGGAACTGAACAGCTTTCTGTATGAACAAGGAAGCCAGGCCTTTTCAGATTCCTGGATGAGCAGCCTTAAGAAAACTACTGACCACCTTTTTCCAGTCATTTATTGAGGGTTTTTTTTTCCGTGTGAATGTTTTGGGTTTTACCAATGGGACTGGAGATCTGTACTGTTGTCTTGACTAGGAGCAGCCTAGAAACAAGATTAGTTGGTAACTGTCCTTCTCCTCAAAACTGACTGTGGCTATACATGAGATTATTTGGGACTTTGGAATTCCTCAGGTTGAATGAATGGGGTAAATGCAACAGAAGATTGGTCAAAAGAAGACCTTCGGCTAATATGACCTGGATAAGTAGCTGTACTGACTACACTTAAACACTTTGCTGAATTTACCCCTGATGAGAAGTGACCCATCATTTCAAAAGTAGATTGCAGATTTCCATACCCAAAAGCACATGCTCAGGGTGTGGGTGTGCCATGCTTTGTGACGGAAGAAGGCAAGAGACGTGGAAAGTGTAGTTCTCTCTTTTGCAGTCAGTGGCAGTTTGTCCTTGCTGTGCCCGTCACACTTTCTGCCTCTTTTCTCAAAGATTATCTACGCTGCTGTAGTTCCATTTTGACTGGTAAGTAGACAAGTAGGCCAAATTTATGAGGTGTTATACAATATGATATGTTACACAGGTTAACAGAAGATGCATTAACTCTGGAGAGATCTTAAAAAATGGTTCAGAATAATTCAAATATTCTGATATATAGCTAACAGTTTGGATTCAGAATCAGATGCCTGCTGTCAGGTTGTGTTTTTGACTAAAAATAACCTGCTTCCTACTATATTTCTGTTGTTGGGCACAAATATAGCATCTTCGCGGCATCAAGTCACCTTACAGAGTGGCTGAGTGCATTGTAGGAACAGTGGTTGGTGGATATTTTGAGGTGGGTAGGATTAAATGTTAAGTTTTTGTTCTTTTTCATTGTTTTATCTATTTTCAAATTCTGATGAGTAGCATGAGTGATAATTACAGAATTTCAGTATTTATAGGAAACTGTCAGTTTATAAGTATGTAACTATGCAGATGATTTTGCCTGTGACAGCACCTATTAAGCAAAAAAATTTAGTGATATCATTCTAGAAATAAATTTGGCAATTTTCACCAGCATTTTTTTAATTATTATTTAGAAGATGGATAAATGCAGTATAGCTTAACTGTATAAATAGCATCCTTCACACATCAGCACCAAGGCTGTGTCTCCAACATTCCACCACCACCATCAGTGGGCTGGTAGGGGGGCAAGATCTTTGGAGGGGACATAGCCAAGACACCTGACCAAAGGGATATTTCATACCATATGACATCAGCTCAGATATGAAAGCCAAGGGAAAGGAAGAGGAACTGGGGAATTCATTTTTTTAAAACGTTTTGTCTTCCAGAGAAACCGCTATGCATACTGAAGCCCTGCTTCCCAGGAAGTGGCTGGAAATTGCTTGCCAACGGGAAGTAGAGAATAAAATCTTTGTTTTCCTTTGGCCTTTGCTTTTGCTTTTATTAAACTGCCTTTATCTTGACGCATGAGTTTTTTCTTTTCCATGTCATTTTCTCCCTACCTGTCCTGCTGAAGAGAGGAGTGACAGAGCAGCTTGGTGGCACCTGGCTTCCGGTCAAGGTCAACCCATCACAATGATATCAGGTACTGCAAGTCTTAACCCAGAAGATATAATTTATGGAAATAGATGAGTCTTAAAGTAAAGCAAGATGGACTTTTAACACTACAATAATGAAACTGTAGAAAGGTCTCTATGTTACTACCTGGTGCCAAATGAAATCACAAAGGTTGAGCAGTTATGTCACCTGACATGTAAGACCACCTCCTGTAACGGTCCTTAACCCACTTCTGATGACTTGCCACAATGAAAAGTAACTGAGAATAGCCCAGGGTGGAGGGAGGTGGAGGAGATGAGGTGGCCTAGGGCCAAAAGCTGGGAGAAGGAGAGATGGGAACAGGAATACTCAGAGAAGTGGGAAATTACAGGGACAGAGGTGACCAGGGGGCTGGGCAATTGATAGAAAGGCATATAATACTTTTTGTTCCTTCTGAAACAGTAACATATTTTCCTTCTAGGGGCTGAGCTGAATCAGCCTAGTTAATTGCTAGGATAATTTTACTGACTTGAGGTAGTTCTTCTAGAGTAACGTCAGAGATAAATATGGATCTTTGTGACAAATTTGTACTTGAGTAACATCAGAGGGTTATGCCCAGCATAGGAGCAGTGTGACATATGTGAGCAGAGCAAATGAGCATATTGAAAAATTTCTCAGTCCATTCACTTTGATTTTCCACATCTGCTAAATGGAAAGAATTTGCATTAGCCGAGAAAAAAAGTAACAGTCTGTTGGTTTGCTTTGCTGGATTTAGTCTCATGTTTCTCTTTTCGGAGGTGAGGATGCAAGTGGTTTTTTTTTTCTTTTTCTAACCTCTGTGAACGCTGCTGAGCTCTGTGTGATTCTTCTCCATACAAGACTGATGGATGACAATGCACCTGACAATGGCCTTAATGAGGCAAAAGTCCTATTAGCCTACTGTAGTTGAAGTGGAGAGTTTGAAATATAGAGCTGACATTATGTAAGACTAGGGTTAGAGATATCTTTTAATTTTTCAATGTCCAGATCTTCTAAACTGCGGCAAAAATAAGCTTGGAAGGAAGAGAAATGGGACCTATATTCTCCAGAATAACTAAGGACTTTGGCTGTCTGAACTGACTACCCGAAAAGAGCTGGTTTGTGTTGTGTTTTTATTTCAGAGAGTGAAAAGCTTACAAGTCTTCCTTCTTTTCTTTCATTTTAATGAAAAATAGCCAAATAGCCCAGTTATTTATTTTATCTTAATTTCTCACAAGGTTAAAACCTTTGAGAAACTGATGTATCTCACCCATCAATAAGGTCTGTAGACAACACTATGGGGCCAGCCAGAATTTGGGTGGCCTCCACTGGTTGCTTGCTGGTGGTATGGGAGTTTACCCAGCACCCTCCTTTCAGCTGTGGCTGTGCCTCTCATGGCTGAGCAGGAGTGCAATGGCTGTGAAATGTATTTAGAAGCAGGCAGAATGATTTATGTTATGAATCATGACAAGCGTGATGAGTTCACTTTCTGTATTATAACATCACTTACGTGGTACAAGCACCAGCTTCCTACTAAGGTGCCGGCTGCTCAGCAATGTAATGCTCTATTTCAAGATCTTACAGCTCTGTGGGCAGTGTGCTGGGCACCTGCAGTGTCACCTTCTCCAGCTGAGACACACTTACACTCAACTGCTGCCTCGTTCCCTTTTCTTCTTCCCTGAAATCTGAGTTTGGTCTCTGTCTTCTGGCAGGTGCTCTCTCTGCCCGCCTGAGGGCAGTCAAGTTGGGCCAGATTTCTCCCTGGGACAATGCAGGTCCTCACCTCTCTCTCCCTGTACTTAAAGCTAAATGGGCTGAAGGAAGATGCTTTTCTCTTAATGGGCTGCTCAGGGAGTGAGACTTTATTTACTTCAGGTAGATAACAGTTTGGTTCAGCTCCGAAATCACAGAGATTTTTTCTTTTAATTTAATTTAGTATGCTAGATGATTTTTTTTTTATCCATTATCTCACCCCTTTTGGAATGCAGCTATGTTCAGTGAAGTCTCATGGCAGTGCATTTACAAGCCAATCACAGGAGCAAATAACAAAAGGATTTCCCAGTGCAGGAGGTCTCCTCATCAAGGCATTTTCTTCCACAATACTGTGGAGGAAAAACCATATGGAGGGAAATCTGAAATTAAAATAAACAATAATTGTGCAATTATTACTTTTATGATCATACATTCCTTCACACCTTTAGGCTGATATTATGCATGTAAAATAAGAAGCCAGTTTGCCTTAAAGTTGAAATATCACATGGCAGGAAAGAGCTCCATTCCTCAGCTATCTAGAGTGACTCCGGTGAAATCAGTCACTGGCACAGCAAGCACAAGTCAGTGCTCCTGGTGCCTATGTCTGCCCCAGCCAGGGAGGAGAGAGGAGAACCATACAACATCACAGAGCACACACAGTTCAGTCCCAGGTCCTGCTCTTCGCTGGAGGTCTCACTTACATGTAAATTCTTCCTGGATTCCCTCTGGTTGCTTTATTCCATATTTTCAGTCATTTTCCCTAATGAAACAATCTAGCAGAACTAATCCAAACATGGGCTTAATTAATCAACATTTGGCAGTCTATAGCTCCATGCTCCAGTCCAAATTACTTGTGACAACTTTCTTAATGCACAACCAAAATATCTACAGGGAGTCTCTGTCTCAGTCAGCTGGCTGGATAGCACGTCTTCAATTTATTTAATATATTTTAATAAAGCTGCAATAAACCTTTTCTCCCTAGCTGCCCACAGAGCATTTTACAGCAGAAAATGACATTATGTCATCTTTACCTGACTTTAAAAAAAAAACAAAAAAACACAAAATGAAAGTCATTTATAATACAGTGTTGTCTTGTTTGGGTCATGAAGGCAGGCAAGGAAACCACTGAACTGAAGAACATGCAGGTGCTGGTCATAAGAAAGGGCTGAAACCGAGCGTCTGACAAATAAATGCTCTCAGGTTTGTTCAGTGCTCAACGTGACCCAGTTGTAAGATTGTAGATAAAGCCCAACTGACTTCCATCCTGAGCCTGCTGTTTTCTAGCAGCCTGAGAGAATAGAGGAAGAAAAAAATAACTCTTCCTGATGAGTTAGACATTCGGTTCTGCTGTCGTGCTTGAGGAGAAGAAATTGGGTCCACTGCAAGCTTTATGAACAGAAATAATTCAGCCTTCTTTTCAGCTGCAACCTCTCTTTTCAGTTCTGGTTGTGTTTTATTAGGGTGAAGGCACAGTTGTCTCCTCGTATGCCGTGAGTTATTTGTACTCTAAAGTCTTAGGCAGATACATACCTGAGAACTGAAATTCCAGGTTGGATCTAGACTTGAATTCGAGAAGCAGTTCCTCTCTTCAGAAAATCTTAAATCTGTTCATCATATCTAAGCGCTCCCAATCTGGGAAAGACTTGATATACTGATGTGAGGATGGATGTGTGGTCGCAGCATCCCTAGTCTGCACAGAATCTGTGGGAGGATAAAGACAAGAGTATATCAGTCCTGTGTTCCACAGCTGAGGAAATCAAAAGCTGAACTCTGAAGGAAATTTCATATGTGATATCATACAAATCACAAACACTTTCTACTCTTTACTTCCTTACCTGTAAAATCAAATTCCTAGCTATTCCTTATCTTAAATGAGGACTTCAATGACTTTGGACAGTGCTGAGGTTGACGGAAATTATTTGTGTAGACTGGATGTTTATTACTTGGTATAGAAAGTGTAATGTATGTAATTTCTATGGGTTCCTGTGTTCATGTTCATGACTTAGATTTCAGTTGGACCTCCATCTTCTTGCACGAGTTTGGGAACAGAGACAATTTAATTTGTCCAGACATCCAAGAGCTGGGTATCTTAGTGATTTCAGGTGTCATAGGATCTATGAATTCAAAGATGAGAGGAGTTTGCAGAGAAAGCAATAGCCCCGAGGCTGCAAGTGTGGCTTGTACACTGGCAGGGCATCTCTGAGCATCTCACAGTCTGCTCGGGGTTGCTGGATCACAAAGGGGGAAGCAAAGGATGTAGAACCCTGCTCCTTCAGGCGATAGACAGGGATTATCACACCAGCTTGTACCTGAAATTGTTTCAGTCCACCAGCTACTTTAAAAAACATAAGGAGGAAGAAAGTTGGTGTTGTATGCCTCTGGACTGAGTTACCCAGAAGGTGTCGTGGCTGGGGCTGGGATCTTGATGAAGACAAGTTCAATTTCTGCCCTAAAGAAAGACTGCTTGGGATCAGCTTGGTTCCATCTATTGATTGTTCATAAAAAATCTACTGGTTAGGGAATTTGTAATCTGTTAATCTATCATCTCTCTGCAGGGACAGAAGGGTTTGTACCACGTCTCAGAAAGTTATTGAAAAGGGCGGGAAGGCCGGAGAGAGGTGAGTACTGATACACGCTTGTGATTGAGTGGAATTTTGGTCAAGCAATCACCCCGCGTTTACCTAGGTGATGTTTGCAGCCCTGTCTGACTTGCTGTCAAACCTGGACAAACAAAGTCTTTACAGGGAAAGGGGTGAAAATCCATGGTTTTCTGCATCTTTTTTTTTTCTTTTTTTTTTCTGAATATAATGTCATTACAATTCCCAAAGTGTGGACATTTGTTAACACCATCCCAGTGTTCGGAAAGGGCAAGTGGGATAACTAAGATAAGAATAGCACAATTAGCCTGATAAGGTTCCTTGGCAAAAAAAAAAAAAAAAAAAAAAAAAAAAAGAAGAAATTGATAGAGGAATAGCTTGATGGAAGAATAAATGCTAGCCAATATTTTTATTTTCATGGAAAATAGATCTTGTCAAGGAAACCTAAATTCATTATTTGATGAGATTATAAGTTTAGTCGATGACAGAAAGTGCACAGACATAATAGACTTTTGTATGTTATTTGACTCAGTACCACATGAAATTATTTTAATGACAAGCACTATGCAATATCATAAAGTTAACATTGAATAGATAAAAGCTGGCTATCTGACAATTTCAAATGCTAGTTGCCAGCAAGGAAACATCATTGAATGAGGATGTTTCTAAGTGGGGTACAAGAAGGATCAATGTTAAACCCAGTCCTATTCAATATTTTCATCAACCATGTGACAGTAAATAATAATAATTTAAAAAACCCCAAACACAAACCATAAGATGTACTGTTGAGTGGCTGGTAAAAATGATGACATGGTAGCCACACAGGGAAATCAACTCCCATTGGATTATGTGGGAATGTTCCCAGCCCAAGACAAAGTCAGATACATATATATAGGAAGAGCTCTCCAGGCAGAACGGGGAGCATCACCCTAGACAGTGGCCACTCTGGGAAGGGGCTTGAAGCACTGCTCAACATGGGGTCCACCACCATCTCCCATCATGATGCTGTGGAGGAAAAGAGTAATGCAATCTTTGGTGTATAAATGGGAAAGCAAGGAGAGGATTAACTACCAAATGTGGCCTTGATGAGGTGGATGATAGAATCACGGGCACAACTAGCATATTTTGGACAGCATATAAATGAGTTACAAATGCTACTTGAGGGCTGGAGAAAATGCTGTGGGGGAAGAGCTGGATCTATTTAGCTTGTTAAGAAGCACAAAAGGAGGTGAGGTTATTAAAGACCATGTCTTTGTGGGGAGAAGTCTGGGTCTGAGAGGGCACTTTGCTTAGCAGAGAAAAGTATTCCAAGAACCAATGACTGGAAACAAAAACCAGACAAATTCAAATGAGAAATTAGGGAAAAATGTGAAAGTATGGGGAATTAATCAGTGGAAAAATTACAAAAGGAGAGATGTGTTTCCCTTCTACCAATATATTCAGATCAAGACTTGATGCCTCCCTGAAAGATACACTTCAGTCAAGCATGAGTTCTTGGACTTAACACAGGGGTAACTGGGTGAAATTGAATGGCCTGTGATACGCAGGAGGTCAGACAAGCTGAGATATTGCTCTTTTCTGGCCTTAATCTCTCTGAATCTATGAATATTTGAGTTAGATACAGTAAGCATTTTTGTACTTGGTTAACATGCATCTCAGATGTGATTTATTAAAGCTTTCCACCTCTTCAGTGACATGCGTCGGCCAGCTGGAGGTCAGAAACAGTGGCACACACTGCGGACAACTGCTCACCTGGTCTGAGTAATGGCTTACTGATAGCGTTTGCCTGTAAGCAGTGGTTACAGCTGATAATGCTCACACAGCCCATCTGATGAATTATTTCTGCAGAAAATGTTGGTAGAATCATTCTGAATAATGCTTGTATCAGAGCCCCATGATAGTTCAAAATAACAACAAAGGCTTAAACTTGCCAAAACCTTTTTTTTTTTTAGCTTTGACATCAAAGAGCTCATTCTTTCCTACTACCCAAGTGGGGTAAAGGATTCTGACAAGAAAGGTGAAACTTCATCTGCTGACTGTGTGCTACACAGCAATACGTTTCTAAAAGCTGCTGCCTAGTTAGGGTCTTTTAGCACTTTTTCTCTGCTTTTATCACCGTCTTCCATTTTGCAGTGTGTAAACCAGTAAAGTTATTTGTACTGTGTATAGATAATTATTCCTTGTTCATCAAACTCACATGAATGATTATTGCCAGAGAGAGTGCATTTTTTCAGTGGCTGAAACATTCACTTAGCTATTACAGTGTTCCCCAAACACTGGCCTTTCTTCTTATTTACCGAACTGAAAGTCAAAATGTATTCAACAGATGAAGAAAAATTACTGGACTGATTTTGCATGGTGCTCAGCACTCTGATCTTTAGCCCATCATAAAACACATTTACCTTAAATCGTGGAAGTATATACATTACAACTTCATGCATGATGATTTTTTAGTCAATGGTATTATAACAAAAATACTTTTTTTCATACTGTTTTTAAAAAAATAATCAATGTGTTTTGCCCTTGGTAAAACACTTAAATGTGCGCACATGTGAACTGCACACTTGTAGCATAGTAAACTGCTTCTCCTGGGTTGTCTGTAGTGAGTCTGAAAATTTACAATTAATGTGTTTCCTGTGTATTTGCTGTTCATGTCTGACCTGCCTGGCAATGCTGGAGTTAAAGTCTAGGGAATGATCACGTTTTTTCAAACTTTAGGGTTGGATGGTGTCTTTTTATTCCCTGCTGTGCCGCTACTGAGAAAGACAGCTGCGCGTGCCGTAGCTATTTTCCATCCTGAGCTCTATTTGTGACTTCTGCATGTGACTTTAAGTAGAAACCAGGGTGAATCATGCTCTTACTACTTTAACCCAACTGCCTGCAGAAGAGGGTTCTGTAAGCCATTACCCAGTCCATATGCCACCCCCTGCCTAGCTGATTTTCATGTAATTGGGCTGAGTCTAGATCTAGAGGGCTTGTCTTTTTTTTTTTAATTATTATTTTTTCTTCTTTTTTGGGGTTGGGGTTTGTTTTTTTTTTTCAGTGGGTTTGGCATGGGGGGGTGTGTTGTTTCTTGTGAGTGCTATCTTGCCTGCTAAACTTCCTGGCCAGGCTGGGCAGCCTGCCATGGTGATACCATAAATCCATCTGGAAGCAAACTGGGAGAAGAAAGTTCCTGTCAACAAAGATGAGACACATAAATAATCATCTCAGCCAAATACGTGTAAGAGACAAATAGCAAAGTGTTTAAATGTGAAATCAAGATAACACAAAATAAGAATGTTATTGGTTAGAATGGCAGGCCACCAAGTCCGAGAAGTGCCGTCTTACCGAGTGTTAGTATGGGTTGCGGTAGCAGCATGCAAACCCCTTAACAGTTTTGGCAGTTTCATGTTTTCTTGGTGCATAACACAATCAGATCAGTTTATCAGAGCTCTTTTTATCTCTACATGCTGTTCTCCATCAGGTCCATCTCTCAAAGAGGCAGGTTTGTTCCTCTGTTAAACCAGCAGCCTCTGTATCTCAGCCCTGGCTTTTCTTCGAGAAACATACGTAGCATAAGGTGTTTTAATTACTCTCATTACTATACTGCCTATATTGACTGGTTAAGTAGTATCTCACGCTAGGGTAATTTCCTCGTTAAGCCCAGGATACAAGCTGCAAAACAGAAGGTACCATACGGCAGATACAAGAATCAGTACAACTCTCATGGGAAGATATAATTTTTAATGGTTTCCTCTGTTTATAAAATAGTTGCGTATGATCTTACTGCTGGGCTTACAAATGCTACACAGCCCATTCTTTCACAACCCTGACCAATTCCTTGCATTCCTGCATCTACCTGAGGTCCAGGTGCTTCCCTGCAGTGCCTCACCATTGATTTTGATCCACAGCCTCATGTAGCTCTTTCAGAGCAGGACCTGTGCTGACCAACTTTCTTTTGGCTGCTCCGCTCTCAGCAGCTCCTCTGAGACTCCTCAGGCCATACCCAAACTGGTCTTTGTGTCAGTCAGGACACCAGTGTCTTGTGTCTTAAAGGCTTAATGATGCAGCTGTGTCTTTTTCCGAGCAATAACGTTTTTTGTGGCAAACTGATGTGCTTTGATTCTTCCTGTTTGGCAGCACTCCCAAAGCTGGTATGACCCTGTTTCCTCTGGCATTCTTTAACCATCCCTACTGTGGGCAGCAGTGAGGGTCTTCCAGATCGATATAAATATATTTTCTTTTTTTTTTTTTTTAATTAAAAAAATCTGCAACTGAGAAATGAGCTGAAAGGATCTGACCTTTATATTGACTGGGACAAATAGTATACGGAGGCAATATATACAGAAACGCACTAAAGTCCCATTAATTCTCTTTTAATTCCAGTAGCAATCTTGCCGAAAGTGCCTGTCTTCAAATTTGTGTTGTCAGGTTTGTCCTCTTTCAGCAATTGCTTGTTTAAAGAAAGTACGAGGCCCTCACCAAGAAGCTACTATACTACTATTTCAACAGTAATAACTGCTGTACAGCTATTACCATTAATTCTGTCAGTTAATGAGTAGACAGACAGAATTATTCTGAGTAAGAGAACTATGAAGTAGGACATATGTTCTGGTGGGTTTTTTGTTATTTGTTTCCTGGAAAGCTGAGACATCTGAACTAATGAAAGGATCACCCAGTGCCCTTGCTGATATTCCTGGCAACAGAGCCCAATTAGATCACAGTGTTGTTGCATTTATTTACCACGGAGAAAGGAAAAGCAGATGCTTGGTTTAAGTTTCAACCTATCTGAAATATTCAGAGGTTCCATGGTCAGCCTCTTGGATAGATACCCACCACAAAGCTGCCTGCTTCACAGCTGAAAAAGCAGCTTTTCTGCTCACTTTCCTCACTAGTAATATGAATTATACAGGACAAATTCTGCTTTGTGTTATCTCCCTGGCATGAAGTTCTGTCCTCTGTCCCCTATCAATGCTCATTTTCTCAGGTCTTGCTTAGGGTGAAATTTGGCATTGCAGCTGAATCTCAGGTAATAATTCTGCTGCTGATACGAGTCAGGTAGTTCTCAGTTCTTTCTCTCATATGTGGATTGACTCTGAGCTACCGGGAGGAAAAAGTAAGTGGAATTTGTCACTGACAAGATTTAGGATATGACTATAAACCACTGGGAACTCAGTTTTCCATCTGTTTCAGAATACTTTCTTTCTTCATCTTTGGATCATGTCACAAATTTTCTAAGGAGAAGTCTATTAGGGTATTCTTCAGACAGAAATTTCCAAGAACACCACCAGACAAGAAGGTAAAGCAACTGGAGTCTCCCTTTACAACACTGAGACTCACTGAGATGATGAACAAGCACAAATATTTCCAACTGAAAAAAAAAAAAAAAGGTTTATTAGACATAACACTTGTAGAAAAGCCGGAACATTACACCTGAAGATTCCCCAGCAGCCCTAATTCTCTTCCATAATACTTACAACAAACCCTGAAACTTGTATTTAACACAGAGATGAAAACCTAGTTTGTTATACCATTACTAATGAACATACAAGGGGTATTTTTACATCCTGGGAACTTCAAAAAAACCAGGGATTATGGAGAATCCAACAGCGATAGGGTTAATGAGGGTCACTGTTTCACTTTCAAGAAGAAATTATGTAGTGGGCATTTCCTTCTTTGATAGAGAGGAATACTGCAGTCACACCTTGCATTTTTTTAACACCTTTTAAATTATTATTTCTGCTCTAAAAATCCATGTAATGAAGTCATCCAGAAGTACCATAGTAGGAATGGTAGCCATTATACAGGTACATGTGCGTGAGGGGGTGGGCAAGAAGAAAGAGAAACTGCAGATCTCTTCCCAGTAGTATATTATCACAGAGCAAGGATCTCAGCACAAATTATTCTCTACCCATTAAAGTACTTTCATGGGCTGAACTAAGCAAAGCTGATTCTTCTTTTGAACAGCCAGCCTCATCAAATATTCAATACCCAGGCGTATACTGATCATTCTGCATTGGCTGTTTTTCTCCATTCTCATTTCTCCTGAGGTCCTCTTGCATCAGATTTCATGGGTTTCTTTCCATGCCATGTGTCCTGAAAGGAGCAGCAAATTCCTGCAACAGGAGTAGGTGGGGAATAAATAAAACAGCAACAAGGAAGAAGAATAAGGCCCACAAAGGAGCCTTCCTTTCATCTCCAGTCCAAAATCAGGTGTTACAGCTACTGGTAGTAGGGAAGAAAATTGGAAGAACAGAGGGTTTGACCAATTTATACTCCCCATCAACAACTTTGTAATCAGACGCCCCATATGTGGTTCTTTGCCTGGCCATCCTGTCTACTTTGTTAGACAGCTGGATTCAAAGCTAGTGTCAATGCACGTAGCACCAGCAGATTCAAAGGAGCTGTGTTGATCTACTGTGAAGGAGAATTTGGACTTTGGTGATCTAATTTAAGAAAGGTTTGCAGGCACTCAGGGAGTGGCCTTTCATTATTATGCCTTCTCAGTGGTTATGTTTTGTATTTATAACAGCAGAAAAAAAAATCCCACAAACCTCTTGCTCAGCAAGAAAAATAACAGTCCATGAAGTGCTGGTTGTTCTGGGATTCTTTTTATTTTCTATTAATAGTCACACTTCTAACCCTAGTGTCAGGATTTACTCTTTGAAGTAATGGAGGCAATAAGAAGTCAATTGTATGTAGGAAAGACAGCCAGGACAGTTTGGGGCAAACCCACAGAGAAGAACAAATGCAACCGTCTTGATGTTGAAGGATGAATGAAGGAGGATGAATGGTATCCTGGAAAATGACAAGCACATCTTAAAGTCATGATACTTGGCGGTATAGTGATGGGGAGGGAGGCAGGGAGTGGAGGTGGGGCTGCTGCATGAGTATCAGTCCTCAGCTAAGAATAAATAATTCAATAAATGGCTCTTTAGAGTTCACATTTGTAGAGGAAAACTGAAAAATGCAATTCAAATTTGTATGTCCCAAAGGTAGGTAAAAAAATCAGGAAAAGAGTCTATTTTTAAAAATATTTTAAACCTTATTACCTTTGTGTTTTCTGACTCCTGATGTCTGACTCTTTGGGGCTGAAATATTGCCAAGTATTTTAAACTCTGCTTTCCAAGGTGCCAAACAGCATTAACTCCTGTATGTTCAAGTCCTGGTAGTATTTTCATCCTAAGGTGAAGAGTGTAAGTGAAGATGGCTTCAGCCGGGCCAGTTCCCTTCTCTTGCTCCTGTACCCTTTCCCCAGACACCCTTCTTCCTTCTGGCATCCCTGAGGACCCCCAAGTCACCAAAAGAGAGGTCTTCCCTGCACCTTCTTGGCACAAGTGATAAGTCTCTTTTTCATCTCCCTCTACTTTATGTTCTGCTCTGGTTTGGAGCACAGACCTTTGTGGAGCCTATTTGGTTCTGAGCAGCTTTGCAATGGGTTTGCTCAGTGCTGTTTACATTGAAGTGGAGAGACCAATGGCTGGTAAAGCAAGTTACTTCAAAGGACAGGAGGATGAGGAAAATGCCAGACTCAAGGTATTTTATGTGTGGGCTTCACCATAGATAAGTTAATTCAGTGCTTCTCACTTTGTCACAAAATGCATTAATACATCGCACAAGTCATTTTAACTTTTCAAAAGGAAACATGGCTATTTGTCATCTCTCTACACTCCATACTTTCTCTCTGGTCCTTGCTTCCACTTGTCAAATAACTGGCAAATGAGCTGTCTTAATGCAAAGACATAGCAAGCTGCCTGCATGCCCTGGTCTCTTGTGTGGAAGAGGATTTACACAGAGTTCAGCTGTGACTGATGTTTCTGCTTGAGATGGAGTCTGAGACTGCAGTAGGCCAAGGTTTTGGGCTAGATTTTAGTCTGCTGAATTTTCACAAGCAGTGGGTTTGCGAGACATTTCCTGAGATCAACTAATTTTAAAAGAAGTCAACTGCATTATTTATTTTTCTGTCTCCTTTACCTTTCTTTTTTTTTTTTTCTATACTCATTGCTAGAGTTTTTAACTATCTGGTTCTTAACTCATGGTCTGAAATCTCCTGGGAGCAGATATTGTCCTGACATTTAATTATGCCTGAATTGGCTTTTCCACTTTTGAATGCAATCTGTATCTGATCTAACTTGGATCTGCAGATTTCAATGTAATTGTAGGTGGACAACCACGTGTGGGTGCGTACACACAAACGCACATGAACACACACAAAGAGGCTCTGGTTTTTTTAAAAGGGCATTTAGATCCATTTACAGTTATTAACAAATCCAGGCAGGTTCACCATATGATTTTGGACAAGTAAACATTTTGTGGATTTAAGTGCCATTCACAAAAATACGGTAGGAAGAACTGTTCTTTTGTCCTTTTACAAGATATCTGGGTAGGCTGTTTGGTTTGTAAGAGTTTCTCACACTGCTCTCTCCTTCTCTGAGAATATATGGACTTCAAGTAAGTCTTCTGTCCCTCAGGAGAGTGGCCCAACTGCTAGCTATTGTGTATTCTGAATTGAGCTGTCCTTTTGAAGCTCAAAGGAGAACCACTTTGTATCTGCCTTAAATATTCACAGACACAAAGTGAAAAACTGACTTCAGCCAGGAGGTTAGAGTTATTTATATGGTTCCTAGTCTCTGTGCCAGTGAATATTTAAAGAACTACTACATCAGCTTCAAAAGACAAGGGCGAGATAGGCGTGTCTTGAACTATTGTTCAGTTCAGTGGTTAAAACAAGCTCCTGTGAGTAAGAGTCTCTGGTTAGAAGCCTTGGTTTGAACATAGAGGAGTTGTCGACCCTATTCAAGTGCAGTGGCATAGCAGCCATGCTGTACTACGCTCCCTCCTTTTCATTCACTTTCTGAATCTACTCCTTCATTTAATCAAATACATTTCAAATGCTTTATTTTCACTTTGGACAAAATGTACTATTGAACCCCAAATGTGCTCATAATTTCAACCTTTTAAAAAGGAATGTAGTTGCCATTAAACTTTTTATATTTCAGCCACACACCAAAACTTGGCACCCCCACAGCTCCTTAAATGCAACCCCTCCCTTCCCAAACCTGAAGTGGTAATAATGCTCCTCTCTGCACTCTGATGCACTCTCCACTCTAATGTAATCTTCCTCTCTACTGTGTGTAACATTTTGGGGACCTTTGAGAGGACAGCAGCTCTTTCTATTTATTTCTTTTACTGCCACTGACCTATTTCCAGAGAATTGACTTCATGAAGGAATGAAAATACCATAATAATGTTGATGACTGTAATAAAAGATATGGAAGAGATGGACAGTGGATAGATTTCTGATGCCATTGCACTCATTGCCCCCAGTCTCTTTCTGGCTTTTTCCATTACCTTGTGCTAATTTAGGAAGTCAAATTACCAGACTGAGGGAAGTTAAAAGCAACATATTCAAAGTTTTCCTTTTTAATTAGTCTCACTCCATCTTCCTCAGCTCCCTTCCTCTTCTATCAGGAAGCCATATGACAGTTATTAGGCAGCTGCATAACCAGCTGGTTGGAGGTCTCCAGGCTACTGATTGCTCTGGTAAGATCTACGGAAAAGTCAGTGCACTGTATCCTAATGTACAGGCAAGGCATCTGCCAAGCTCTGCCCGCACTTCCGAATGCTTGGAAAGGGAGCTATCGACCTGTCATTCTTATGAACCCAAAATATCCAGAAAGCTGGGCTGTACAGCAGCTATAAATGAGAGTATTCTCTTTGTATCTCATTTCTAAAGCACTTACCAGTATAGTATTTAAATTGCTGGCCTAAATCCACTCCTCATTCTTTCAAAAGACATCACTTCAGGTAACACTGAAGCAGTCTGGTCCTAGCACAGCACCATAAATCAAGGTGCATGCAAACAATTTGGCTCTGTAGGTTTCTCTCTGCAACCTCCAGCTTCATGGCTGTCATTTTGCTCAGACTGAGAGAGAACGGGGGCAGTCTGGGGGCAGAGGCACTGGAAAACTCTCCAGCAACAAAAAAGAAGTGGTATGGTCCATAGGAGACCTCTGAACAAGTTGGTGAGGAGGGATCTAGTTTGGTAAGTGACAGAAAATTATACGGAGAGCAGATGAACAGAAAAAGCATGCGGGGGGATATTTAAGAAGATGGTTGAAGGAGTCAATGTCTCTCTGCCTCATTAGATACTTGATGTTAAATTTTTGAGCACGATGAGTGGTAGATGAAGGGAGTACAGTCAGGTGATGAACACGTGTTGCTGAACCTCCTCAGTGCCACGCTGCGCACAAATGCCTGGCACCTGACATGTGAATTCAGTCCTCGAGTGGGTGCTGGGGAGGGGGAGATGAAAGTACGCTTGTGGATAATTAACTGCAAATGCAGCAGACAACTGTTCTTTTATTCATTTTTTGCTCTTTTTAGAACGTACTTGTAGGTACTCATTCTGTGCCTCAGGCACCTTAACAATCAGTTACAAGTCACAGGCTAAATAAGGGGTGTACCTGTGAACAGATCCACTGCTGCTCAGTGTAGCTGTAGAGAAAGAAGAAAATTGATGGCTTGCACAGAATGATAACAAAAACAGGGGTCTGACACACCACGTAGGTACAGGTCCCCTGAGAGACAGCATAGCATCTGATAGGGAGAGAAAGAGGGATTTCTAAGCTAAGAAGGTCTCAAAGCAGTGATGGTTTTATAGGTTAAAACCATCACCTTGAATTCCACCTGGGAGCTTAGTAGAGGTCAGAGAAATGCACAGAGCAAGGTCTAAATTGCTCCCAGTGTGCAGCCTGTCAGGCGTCAGCATGCTGCGCTGGCTTCAGGCTGAATATTTTGGAGGTGTAGCTGCATGGAGAGAGCATTAAAGTAATCTAATCCTCTGTCTTGGGTAATTGTGGCATGGTCACAGCAGGCAGGAAAAGGTGCCTGCATTATGCTGGGTGTAAATGGAAATAGCAGCCCTTGTTCATGGTGGCTGTTTGGCATCGAGGACCAGGCCCTGACTTGAACAGCGTCCCCAGCCTGCACACTTGCTTCACTGGCGGATGTACTGCACCAAGTCTTTCTCATCTATTCAGTCATGGCCAGCTTCTCTAGCGTCCCTCTTCCCTTGTCAGCGAGGCGGTAAGTGCCCTTGTGCTCTGGAACCAGTGAGGCTGATCCCCCAGATTAATTAGCCTACTCCATACTCTGTGAAGCTTTTTTCCTCAACTGGAAACCTAGTTGCTCTGGCTAACTACATACAGAGAAACAAGGGAACCTCCAATATGTGCTTCAGACCATAGGTAGGCTGGAGCACTCTGTGGGCATGCCTATTGCTCTGCGTTGACTACAGTGGGCTTTACTGCTTATGCATAGTGAGCCTGGATCTAAAATTTTTGATGCCTGTAGCCATTTCCTTGGTGACTCCTGGCTGTTCACAGTATAGCTAGCACACTGAGATGCTGAACTTGGTACCAAGCATGAAAATGCCCAGGTGGTAACAGCACAAAACCAGTTAGCTTGTAAACCTTTCCACCACAGTCCTTATTCCTTTCTCGTTCGCCTTCTTTGTCCACCTTCAATTTAACTTCAGTATGAGGAGGTGCACAAAATTGCAAGTGAATTAGCACAAAGGACCTTGTAAGGTTTATCACTAGGTTTATATTCTTTTCTTGCCTGCATGGGGTTTGGGCTCACAGGTAACCTGAAGCACAACGTGTAATGGTTTCCTGAAGTGGTTCTTTGGCTCAGGTTCTTTCTCTTTCTGTCTCTTAAGATTAGCACTGGATGGTATTGTTTGATGGTTCAGTGTCAGCAAGTGATATATTGCCATTTCCAGAGCCTGATTTTTGTTGTTATTGTTTTGTTTCTTTGAAACCACAATCTTAAAAAACTTTCTTTTTACTTTTCCTGTCTCTTTATCATTTCATGCTGCAGATCCTGAGGTTGCGAGTAAGTACTAGACCCCTCAAGATAAGACAAACTCCTGCAGAAAAGATAAAAGTTAAACCTCTCCAGAAACAATCAGATGTCTATAGGCTCTCCTGGCTCACTTGTGGATTCTGGGGCTCCCTGACTGGAGGTAAACTGGTACACAAGATAACTCAATAGGTCTCCATGTCATACTTATATGGTCATCTGTTTTTATTTGCACTCCTATAGATAGAGCTGAGGGGACCATCTGCAGCAAACAATTTATTTGATGGATTAGGCACTCTTTTTAGTGTGTGTTTACAGACAGGCTTTTCTCATTGTTTGAAATGCTCAAATCAATGGTCGGTGTGCAGATGTTCCAGCAGCACATTTCTCACCAGCCAGTCCCTCTTTGGTGAATGATCACTGCAGTCACATTGCATTTTTACTGCATGCTACTTCTTTCAGTCCCAAGCAGCATTCATGATGGCAGCTCCACCGAAGTAGCACATTCATATGACACTCTAGATTTCTTATGAGCACAAGTGTTCTTGTGTTAATGTTCAAGAACAAACACAATGACTCATAAAAAGAACAATTGAAAAGCTTTGCTGTATAGTAAATTTGCCAAAATAATCATAGACAGATTTCAGGGAGACCAAAATGTTTTGCTGATTCTGGTCAAATTTAGTGATTAAAAAGCAAGTATATAAATGTAAGACACTTCATTTTGTCATTTTCTAAGTGATTTTTTTCCTTTTTACTTTGAAAAAAAGTCTAAAATAAATAAAAATTACTAGAAAGAGAAGTTTACCCAACAACAAAGCAAAATATTTTGCACTGAAGTGAAAAATGTAGTATATTCAAGTTAAAACTCTGAGGATTATACTTTAAATTAATCCAAACCACTGAGGATCTTCCTAATCTGATTGATTTTTCTTCTTTTTCAAAGAAGAAGAGGTTCATCAATCAAACTGGGGGGGAAAAAATCCTTTTCTCTAATCTGGAATACCTGTGATGGTCATTACTTGGCAGTACATTTGGATATGTGCTTTAAACCCATTTCCATTCAGCAAATTACTTACATTCATTTTAAGCTTAACACTTCAGGGCTTCCTGAAGAGTGAGAGACAATGGGACTGAAATTAAATCAAATTATTATTTGTTCATATTTATTTGATATTTATGCTACTCTTTTTTCCAGGGTGCTCACTCAGGATTAGGTCATTATTGTGTAGCTGATGTGTTCATCTGCGCACACTGCAAATACGTAGGACACTTGATCTTTGTCCTAGGATTTAAAATGAAGAGTAAGCAGTAAAAAAGGAATAGCTAGAGCCAAATGTGGAGAATACATATAAGCATGTGTATGTTGGTCTAGAACAACAAGTCTTTCATCAGCATGCACCTTAACCTGTTCTCACTGCAAGGCACCATGGAGGAAGCAGGACATGCGGACACCATTCAAGGAGGGACAGTGGTGGTGCTACAGATCAGAATGGGCATATTCTTAAGAGTCAGAGTTTAAAATCAGGATCCAAAATCTGTTCACCAAGACTTAAATATGCTTCTAGGTTTTCAGAGAAACTGAGCAAACAGAAACTCCCACCAGCACCTAGAGTTTGATCAGACCAAAAGTCTCTTTAGCTAAATATCTACATCAGTAGGCACTTTCAGGTATGTGGGGCAGATGTAGCAAAGGGTGAATATAGAGTAGGTTCACAGCCCCGCTGCCTCAGGGACTACTTTAGCAAACAGGGTGTCTTTGTGTTCAACAACCTGTTAAGAATTTGACTGCTTGGGGTTTTATTTATGCAGATCTTGTCCTCCATATATCGGGCTATGAGGCAAAACACACAAATGTCACAAGGTTTAAAATAAAGCAAAGGATATGACTCAGTGTTGTCATCCCAAGTGGAGCTGGGGTAGAGAGAAGCAAAAATAGCATTTGTGAGCTCATTTTCTCTAATGCTTTTCCACATCATTTGCAGCTGTCTTGTAATCAGCAGAGAGATTCCTTAGACCATTTGTGATCAGTATTTGTAATCCATTGATCAACCTGTCATAAAATGGTTGCATGCCTGTGAGCTTCCCATTGATTTGTTGCAGAATCATAGAATCATAGAACAGTTTGGGTTGGAAGGGACCTTTAAAGGCCGCCTAGTCCAACCCCCTGCAATGAGCAGGGACATCTTCAACTGGAGCAGGTTGCTCAGAGCCCTGTCCAAGCCAGCCTTGAACGTTTCCAGATGTGGGGCTTCTACCACTTCTCTGGGCAACCTCTTCCAACATTTCACCACCCTGGTCATAAAAAATATCTTCCTTATATCTAGTCTGAATCTACCCTTTTTTAGTTTAAAACCATTATCCCTTGTCCTATTGCAACAGGCCCTACTAAATCATTAACCCCTATGAACTTTTTGTCTGAACGCTTCCTTGGATTCTTCAAAACACTCCAGCCCCTCCTGGAATGAGATCCAGTGTTACACGCCCCTGAGTGGAGTGGAGTGGCTGCTGTCAGGCAGAGGTACGTATGACTGGAAGATGACGGAACTGCTGTAATCCCCCAGGTTTGAGCTACTTTGAAATAAAATGAACCAGAAGGGCTTTTTGCATTCATTTCAGAAGGTGATTTCAATTATTAATTGGCTTTGGATTTCTCTTGTTGACTTGGCACCTAAGCTGGATGGTACTTTCTCTCTCAAGTTCATTCTCATATTACATAAGTAACTATTCTTCATACTAGTCAGAGACTTTATGTTTATGAGACTTGTATTAATTTTTAATCATCTTCTCTGTTTGTACAATAATCAGGGCTTGCTGTCTGTGAATTTTGTTATTCAGCTTTTTCCAGTTTGCCTGTCGGGGGCTGTCAGCTTAGGCGCAATAAGGTTGTGGATTTTTGCCCTATGCTACAACCACAGACTTTGCACTGACATGTGAATATCCTTCCATGTGATGTGTTGAGACAAGAATAGTAGGGTTGGGAGATGGGAAGTAAAGTAGAAAAGTAAAAATAGACTTTCATGTAGATCCATTCAGACTATTTTGTTCATGTTTCCTGTTTTTATAAGAAATATGGAAATGACCTGTCAGGACTCTGGGGTTAAGGTCACTCCCAGACTCAGCCTACAGTATAGATATAGCCATTATATTTCTTCTGCTCACAGAGCAGAGGATGGGAAAGTTTTTTAAAAAGAGCAGAATAAAAAAAATCCCTTGGCTTGGGTATGGATTTCTGGATGAGTAATTATTAGTGGTAACAACTGCAACATCAACAGTCATGCAATTGCCTTGCTGCTTTCTGAATGGTGAACAGCAAGACACAATGTGCATCTACTAGTCTAAATGAACCAAATTCGATGCTTTCATTCACAAATATAATTGCATATACTTACAAATCAAGCTATTCTATGTGTTCAAACTGACGTGATGATAGCAACAACTGAAAATGTTTATGGATATTCTAATTGGAACGAGCAAAAGGAAACCGGTTTTACATAGGCTGTGCTTGTGAGGATGGGTTTTCAGCATGCAGTGTTATGTACAGTGCAGTCTTACTGTCTCACTCAATCTCTCTCTCCCTCTATGTAGTTTCATCACTCGGTTTCTGAGTGCCATGCACAAATTACCATTACAAGCGTGTGTATATATTGTATAAACAAAAATTACAGCTTTGTGAAAACAGCACTCTTAGTGCCTGAGAGTCCCTGCAATCACAGGGCATATGTCAAGTGTATCAACAAATCTGGAAGCATAATCCCTCCTTCCTTAAAGGGGATGAACATAACTCATTCTTAATAGGGCCCTCACGGCAATAAAGGTTAACTGCACACTACCACAGCAGCTATTAGAAGGACCTGCTAAAACCTTAAAAACCTCAGTTAGATTAACTGTTTGGGGGCTTGAAACAGACCAGTGCAATCCTGTTCTTGCACAATCTATAAAGCAGGAGTGGGAGGACTGGTTAAGGCACTGACGCTGTGACAATACACAGTAACTCAAGGGTTCATATCTAGATTGGAGCTCATCTAAATTGTTACCTGTGAAAGCGGCAATGCCATCTTACACTATAGCAACCATGGTCTCCTGGGCTATGCAGCTTGAAGGACCAATAGGAAGTTTTCACATTATATTTCCAGGGCATGCTTTCTTTTCTTTTCTCTTCTCTTGAAGCCAGCCTGTGCATATTTCTCTTTCCAAATGTGTAAGTCTGCCCAGCCCCTCTCATATGGACACCTTCCTGTGGCTTAATGGCCCCTGTACACTGAGCAATTCTTTTCTCTTACCAGCTGTGCTGTTAAAGCCAGGCTTCATCAGAAGCCATTTCTACCCTGTGTTATCATACAGCTTATTTCCAGAGCTGAGGTAATTATGTGCATTACTTAAAATGTATTTCTCTGTGTGTGTGTGTGTGTGTGTGTGTATGAAAAAGAGAGCAGGAAAAGCAAGGAGATGGATTTACATTTGTTGATGCACTGAGGGAATGGTGGACTCCTGCAGTTTCCAACTGGGACACGTATTCTCAGGTGCTGGTGTAAGAAGTTCCGACTAAAAAATTGGAGGATGTTGGCATGTTGTAAGCACAGAAGCTGAGCTCTAGTTTGGCAGCCTAATTTCCTATATCTCCCTGTCTGGAAGTGCTTGCTGGAATTTGGCCCAAAGGACCCCATTTATAATTTGGTTCTATAAGTTGTTCCTGACCAGTCCCTTCTTCTTGGCTGTATTTTGACCCACAAACTACCTGCTGCAGCACTTTCAGAACCTTTCCTGTAGTCTGAGCAAACCAACCTGGCTCATCCCAATTGCCAAGGTGCTCAGCATCTTATAGTGTTTCTTTTCATTATTATGTGTACTTTAGCCTTTTATCACTTCAATTCAGTATGCTAACCACGTAGGGATTGGTAGCCTGGCTAACATTAATATGCAAAAAAAAAAAAAAAGAAAAAATCCTCAGCCATATCCTACACAAGGCTCCCGTATTTTTTTTTTTTTCAGAGCAAATGACTGGAAGACATAAATGAATTTTATTATTGCCCTGCCAGGACAAGTTCATTACATCTGTCTGTCATAATTTCTATGTCCTACATTCCCCAGTATCAGCATTTGATCAACACAAAGCCCTTCACAAGTTAAACCTGCCAGTGCCTATCTTACATAAGATAAAATGAATTTTATTTAATTTAAGGAGGGAAAAATATAGATGGACTTTTATCTAAAGTAACCTGAACTCTGCAGGAGAAATGCTGCCATCACTAGCTGAGTCTCAAATATCTCTAGAGGAGCATCCAAACTGGTGGCCCAGCCAGGGAGGGAATCCAGGTCTTGGTCACTATCCCTAGAGCACTAAACCACATTGTCTTATGTGACGACCCACTGGGCTAACCCTTGCCAAGAAAACAGTTTCTCCCATTAAGAACCCACAGTCTTGTTGAGGCAAAAGATAAATGTTACCTCAGCTAGAACAAATTTCCGTCTGAAAAGGCCTCCGATGTTGTGTAGAGACCAGTGCCATGTGCCAGGAACATCTAATTGCAAAACTCAGCTGACAGAAAATAGTACTAGCTGGAGCCAAACTGGAAACCAGATAGTGAAGGGTGTGATGAAGGAAATGAATGACTGTGATATTCAGCAGGCAGACATTGGCTTGGTCTGCCCATGCTGTGAATCAGCCAGGACTCCATGTCTGACCGCAGTGCTAGGCATTTCCCAGATCCACAGGTACCCAACGGGGCTTGTGAGCTGGTGCTCGGCTCTGTGCTCGCTGCGGTCACAGATCTGCCAGCCCGGTTCACATATAGGTCAAAGGAGTTCCTTTCCCTCATAGCAGGGGCAAAGCAAGCTTATGTCACCTGAAAAATATAAAAACATCCCCCATTTGAGTGCTTTTCAATATGGTGATCAATGAGCTAATTCTATGGGGTCTATGTAAAGTGACAAAGAAAAGTAGATTCACATATGCTTGCAGCAATCTCTGTATATGAACTTTCTAAAGGAGTCTCCACCTTCTCTGGGAAATTTGTATGGGCACACAATTGAAGAGGTTGAACAGAACAGAGCTGGCAAATCTTTAAGGATGTGATCCACAGAGCGCAAGAGCTCTCGATCCCTAGGTGTAAGAAATCAGGCAAAGAAGGGAAGAGACCGGCATGGTTGAGACAAGAGATGCTGGTCAAACTAAGGAGGAAGAGGGAACTGCACAGGCAGTGGAAGCAGGGATAGGCATCC
>BOSO01007294.1:10553-29782 GCA_018403395.1 Gorsachius goisagi | reverse complement strand
CGGTGAAGTTTTTCCTAATGTCTAGCCTAAACCTGCCCTTGTGCAGCTTCAAACCATTCCCCCTTGTCCTATCATCTGTTATCAGGGAGAAGAGGCCGACCCCCACCTCACTACAGCCTCCTTTCATGTCGTCTTACGCAGGGATTAAGACATGACCATGTACATTAGACAAGGCTCATCCTATTCCTGATTAAATATTCATAATAGTAATTACTTGTTCACATTGCAATACTTCCTGCATCTCGCAGTTAAGATTAATGCTTCATTTTGCTAGACAGTACACAAACAACACTGGGTGGGGGGGATATACATCAGAGAGGGCAGAGAGGATACAGGGAAGTAAATAGAGCTGATCAGGGAACAAAATTTTCAGTGTTTTAAAAACAAAAAATGTCAGGATTTTGGGGAAAGCACAAAACATTCCAGTGTTGTCAGAAAATGGATGCAATTTACTAACTTATTTATTTGGGTAGGAAAACTATTTGAGCGCTTGTGGCTGAAAACCTGCTGCTGAGCATCTTGCAAGGCCCTTCTGTTGCCGCCCCAGTTAGCTGCCTAGTTCTCAGAGTTTCACTGCTGCCCAAATTGCTCAGCTGTTTGGCTGCTGGCCAAGGCAGGCTGCTGAGTGACCTGGGGAGACACACAGCCCCCGTGCTTGGGGAGCCCAAGGTGGCAAGCTAGCATTTGCTGCTGGAAGACTGATCTGTTTCAGCCAGCTATGGTAAGTCTGTTACACAAGGCTTTAGGGGAAAGTAGCAGTAGAGGCAAAAACGATGAGTAAGTGCCACGGATCCAGGTTATTGCAAGCTCTGCCTTCCTCAAGAATTCTTGCCAAAGAAAGAGGACGGAAGAGCCTTTCCCAGTCGCCGTGTGTATGTCCATCCCACCTGCAAGTGGAGTTAGGGTTGTTGTGCAGGTGCATACCAGATTCAGTGGGTAGGATAAATGGGTACAGTGGCCAGAAAAAGCCACTACTGAATACTCGGAACTGCTACCACCAGATACTAGAGCTGAGAACAATGTGATAATATAGTTGCGCTTGGCGATCTTATGTGAAGCTTAAAAACCCCTCACTGTGGCTCTGCTGCTGTTGCTAAGTCACTGCTTGCTTATTACCGCCAGACTACAAATGCCTGAGAATATGAATCGGGCATTGCAAAAGTAGCGTAAAAACAAATAGTAGTTCTGATTTTTACGGGGATACCTAGTGCATATATTTTGAAGACCAACAATTTATTCATCACTGATCATGGAATGTAGTAACTTAGGCTACACTGTGCAAAAGCTATGATATATTATGAATATATTTATAATAATTTCTCTTGCTCACTGGCCTCATATATGAGGCGTCATGAACAAGACAGGATTTCCAGGCATCTTTCCTGCCTGGACAGGACTCCAGATCCTTGGCAGAGGTGAGCCTCGGTGTGACTTATTTCAACAACTTCACTCGAGGAGCTGGGTCTGCTCTGTGTAGGGGAGGGTGTTCGCCCTCCACAGGAGCCAGAAAGCAACCCCAAAAGTCTTTCATTAAGATTTTCCCAATTAGTTGGCTGGAACGATCTTTATGCAACCTTCAGGAAAATCCAGGCAGTGAATTCCTACTCAATATACTTCACCTGAAAGTAGCCTACTCTCTTGCAAACTAAATCTGAACAGAACGGGACTTTCTGTCTTTTCACAGTCCTGCATAAGCTAATTCTAAATCCCAGTCAAGTTATCTGTTCAAGTAGAAAACCTCTCAAAGACCAGTGAGATGTGGTGGTTTTTTTCCTCTCCAAATGGCTGTATGATTCTTCTGCTTCTCTCACTTATTCAAAATGTATGCCTGTATCTCAAAATCTAGCTCTGCAATGACCAATAACTAAGGATCAAAATTTTCAGTGGTATCCCCTTCTCCCTTTGGCAAATTTTGCTCATTAGAAACTTCAGGCCTACTCTGTACCATAAACTTCATGCTTGGAAACAATCTACAAAATCACATGTGCAATTCAGTATGTATAAAGAACTGACATCGCTGTTAGAAGATCAGTCAGGAGATAATGCCTGAAAGCACTGTGAAGTCTTTGGATATTTATGGTCTTTTGGGAAGTGAAGGCTGAACAGATTGTTCTTGGTTTTAAAGACATAGTGGAGACATGCATTTTTTCTTTCTTCCTATTATCTATTTTTTACTGGTTTAAACATATATATACGTATAAGACTTTTTTCAAGTCTAATAGGAGATTACCCAAATGGGTACCATACCAGAAATGGCCATGATTCTAGCTATTTGAGGTGTCAATTTTTAATGCTCACTGCTGTAAGTTAACCTTTTTATTAATAACTTTATATGTAGTTCTTCACTGTCTGCCAGCTTATCTTAACTCATTTAGGCTTAGCTTTTCCTAGCATGCTTCTACATGGGAACCAGCGTATTAAATCTGGAAAACAGCTGCAGTCCTAGTATGTCTGTTTGACACTAGACTGTCCCAGAAAGTTCTCTTCTGTCTGTCATCTGATAAATACTTTTTGTCCTTGTGTTGAGGTTTACTTGACTTGTGTTGTTTGTTTTTTTTTTTTCCCCCACCCTCTGTGGCATCTGTCCTTTCTCACTCCCAAGGGAGCGGAATCTCAGGAAGTGCTTGAGTCAAGTACTTAAGGTCTGTTTGTATCAATGAGGACAAAGTGTACAGATGGTAGGTGAGTCTGCAGGGGTGGGATGTTAGTGTTGTGGTGGTCTTGCACATCTGGAAGTTGGGTGATGTCTGTTTTCTGTCTCCTTCTCTCAGAGGTTTCTTCCATGACCTCCTTCAAATAAGCTGTCTTTGTCTTCTGTCTGTCAAGTGAGCGGGAATACTTACCTGCCACAGTAGGAGGTGAGAGTGGGAAGGGAAGAGTAGAGATACATGGTCAAGTAAGCTTTGCTATTATTGTGGTAATACCTGGAAATACCAGTCAAGCCTGCGACCTCATGCTGGAAGGCATTATACAAATGCTCAGTGAGAGACAGTAGGTAATGGTATAATGCAAGGGATGGGTTTCTCCAAAATAATTTGGTTTAAAAACTATAAAATGAAAGTTACTTTAACTTTTTTTAAAGAAAAATCTGTGCTTTCTCTTTTAATGGTAACATGGTGCACCATTAAATTTTCATTCCTTTCCAAGTAATAATTGCTAAAGCTTTAATCATTGTTTCTTATCTGAACTACTAAATCTCTGTATAAAAATACTTACAAGTTACTACTGAGTAGTTTGAAACAGGTTAGAATAGGCTGCTGCTTTGCCTGGTTTTCTGATGAGTTTTGTGGTTTTCTTGTTGTACTAATTATAGGCTGTCTTAATTCAGATTTTGCTATCTGCCAATATGTCTCATTTAATTATAAAATATGCAAGTAATGGCTAAGGGGCTCATGACTACATGATCCTGGAGATAGTGAAACAAGAGATTTCTCTGTTGGGAAGATATTATATCCTCAACATATGGTCTGAACTTTAGATTTTGTGATACTGAAACCAGATTATCTCTAAGGTTAACAAAGTGTGAATATTAAGATGTTTGAGGCTGATTTCAAATGATGCGAAAAGCTGTACACTTTATCAGTCACCCAAATAAAGCACAAGTGATAATACAGCTACAGGTGCCTCTCTCCCAGCAGAGCTTGTCATTCATATTAGCTAACTCAGTAAAACTGATGAGGAAAATGCATCTTACGTTTACCAAAGCAGGGGTTCAGAAATCACTTCTATAAATTAGTGTCTGAGGGGTTAAGCCTTAATTTTGTTGCCTGCAGCACTTACTTTGGATGTTGTAATAGGCACACTAAAAATATCACATGAAACCATGAAAGGTTTGTTAGCCTGGCTGATCTCGAAAGCTAGAAGTTCCCCACTATATTATGAACACTTCAGCATTTTAAGGTTTCCTGACCTGCCTGATTGTGTAATGGTCCTTAATATGCTGAGCTTGGTCTTGCAGTGTGGGGAGGAAGGGTGTGTTTGGAAGTGTCATCCCATTCTGGAGTGAGGTTTGGACAGGACAATTCTGTGGTCAACAGAGCTCGGAGCGGCTCCTGTGTCCCACAGCTGTGTCAGGGCTGTAGACTCTGGATGGATCGAGCTGATTCAGAGCCTGTGGCTTTGTGTTGAGAGTATGGTCTCAATGTGGGAAATTGTATTTCTGCTCCTGGTTTTGCACATGTGGTCTGCTGGGAAGTGGAGGGGGGAGGGAGGGAGCGTATTGGAAAGTTGTCTGTTGAAATGGTAGTTGGGAAACGGTGAAATTTTTTTTAAACTTAAAAAAAAAAAAATACCTGAAACATGGGGCGTATCTTATTCTTTTCAGTAAGATTTGAGATTAATTTTGTTGTTAAGCAGCACATAGGCTTCTTTATAGGCAACCTGAGCAGTTTATAAATTTATGCTGCCCCTTGGTAGGAGAATTTAAGAGGCCTGAAATCACAGGTAGAACACTAGTGAGCAGTTTCTATGAAACATCTCGGATACTCTACAGTGCTAAAAATATGGGGGGTTGATATAGATAGGTTTTTAATATTCTTTGTAGAAATAGACAGACCTTTATAGACTTTATAAATACTATAAGGAATATTTTTGTGTACTTATGAACACTGCAGGAACTTGCCTGGTACTTCCCATCTTATAGGGACTCCATTAACTTCATGTTTATGTACAAAATGCTGTTAAAAACAGGTGTACTGATATGTTTTGTCTTATTTCAGCCAATGTAACTAATCTAAGTGAATGCTTCTGGATTGGACATGCAAGCTTAATGTATAGATAAGAATTTTGTGAATAGGTGTACTACTCTTGGAACCTGAATTTTTGCATGCATATCATGCACCTTTGTTGCCTGATAAAATTTGTCAAAATAAGAAATATCCTGTATATAAAAAAATAATAAATTAGCATCAAGGAGAAAGAAATGTAGTATATGTCTTAAATTTGTCTTCAGGATGATTACTGAAGATGTCAGTGGAGCAAACGTAGCAGCAATAACCTATGATTTGCAGTCTCTTTTTATTTTTCTCCCAGCAGAAACAATATCTTTACAGTAATCCTCATGTGATTTAATCCTATTTCTGTTTCAGGCTATACTGATGTACTTGATTTCTGCTGGTAAAAATGTATTCCTGCACACCTGCTGATGTCTTTAGTGACCTTGTGAGGCCTATCTGTAGGTGTCTGTTTATGCCACTGGACCTTGGTCACTTCAGTATTTTGGGGGTTTAACCTTTAATGCCATCTCTCAGCTGCCCTGCCCCTATGGAAATAATCACAAGATGCCTGCCCAACGCTTAACTTACCAGTAGAAACTCACCAGCAGAGATGATATCCTTTACTGTATCAAATCTGGTTACTACTTCAATCCACTCATTTTCTCTATCAACCCTCTCGTCCTGTAGCATGGGAATGTCTTTTTTTGAATGTTTAATTTTAATTACCTTTGAAAGAGAAGAAAAAAACTTTCAAAATTGTCATCATTCATAGATCCCTAAAAGGCAGGATGACTTCAAAGTCTCTTGGAGTACAAGACTTTTGGAACTGTTCAAATTAGTTTTGGAAAAAGCCGCCTTCAAAAAAAAAAAGAAAAAAGAAAAAAAAAAAAAACAAACAAAAAACCCTCCCAAAACCCCAGCCAAACAAACAAAAAATCCACAACAATACCTCGAAGAAGCAGAGAAGAAAGCTCAAAGAAATAAAAGTGTATGATCATTATGACAGTTGTGCCTGGCTAAGCTCATCTGGGTTTCATTTATCTTTGAGACTAACCAGATCAGTTTTCAGCAAGTACTGCATAGCTAGTCTTGCAAGGGCTCTTCAATGTTAGAAGCAGCAAAGCATAATTTTTTGGGTGTGTTTTTTGATTGTGCTGTGCCTTATGATGTCCACAAGTAAAAAGTGGGAAAATTTCTCATATTTACGAGACTGAAACTGCATATAAAAATAGAATTTCCTGGGAGTCTAATCCAACCACTGAAAACACAGACATACATGTCATGGACATTGCTTATTCCACTAGAGTTAAATATTTGTTTTGTTTTTGCAGTATTCATAACCTTGCAATTCAAACTGAGAGGTACTTTTAGCCTTTGCCTGGCTTCGGAGAAGTGCTGCCTCTCCTGTTGTTCTCAAGTCTGATGAATGGTTGGGAGGAGGCTTCATAAAGCTGGCATCTAATATTCTGAAGACAAATTGTGTTATGTTTGCCAGTAGACTTCCTGCTAATTCCTGCAACCACTTATACTCAAATAAAACACTTGTACAGTTACTGTTTTAAAGCTGACTTTGAGTACCTTTTTCCCATTCTAAAAAGAGTTTGAGAAGAGCTCTCCTACCCAGAGAAGGAAGAAAAAGGGTGGTGTTCATATTGCCTTGTCTATTGAAATGTATTCATTGCTTCTGGGAATAGAGTCATTAATTCTCCTGGGTTTTTAAGTGTTGATCTATGGTGCTGGTTTGCAGGCAACAAAAGGAAGGTGGAAAAAAATTAATAATTTACCATAAATCAGTCTCTTTCAGGAGAATCAGAATTCACAATGAATATACAAAGCTGAAGTCAGATAGTTTAGCTTTGATAACAAAAGTCCATTTTTAAATGTTAATTAACCCCGCAAGTGTACACTTCTTTAAAAAATTAAATTTTCTAATCATATCACTTTAAAGTTCTGTTTTCTATTAAAGGAAAAAAAAAGGAAACTATGCAGTCTCTTACATTTGTCTGGAAGGGACCAAACAGCTGATTAAAAGAATGAACTCTAAGCGTAAAAGGAAAATTTAATGACATCTCATGAACAATTAAAAAGACCATTTGCATTCTTCTGAGTCTACTGAAAAAAAAAAAACCACCCAAAACCAAGGAAGGTTTAGCTATAATCACATGCTGGGAAGGGATAGAAAAGAGAACATTAAATGCTTTTCATGATTCCTCATGAACCCCTCGATAGCACAACAGGATGCTTATTAGCATGTACATTGCTGTGACCTGGTTTACTACAGCTTTGCATTTAGGCAGGTGTTTAAAACAGGTGCACAAAACTGTATTTTTTTTTCTTTCTCAGAACTCTGATAATATGGGCAAGTTGCACAGTCTGTATGTCTATTCTTTCCGTAGGGATTTTTCTGGCCCCTTGGATGCAGCAGGTGATTTTAGAAGATGTTGTTCAAATTCATCTATAAGCCTTCTGAAAGCTAGCAGGGAAGTGAGTTGTCGGTCTCCAAGAAAAATTTCCTTCCTTTCACATTGGGCAAATGGGCATTCTGAATGTGCAGGGCATTTGGCATGTCCCCCAAACCCTGACATTATCAACTGTCAATTAATGTGATGTAGCCCCAGTAACACCTGTGGCATAACTGAGATTCCATATCAATATTCCTCTTTGACTGTCTCCATCTGTAACAGTGTCACCTGATGTAGAAATGGCTTGGAGGGGAAGTATCAGGTCATGCAACCCATGTTGTAGTTGTAGAGGCCAAATATACATCTGGGAACAGCTATGAGTATCTAAACAAGATATGAATGTGTTGTGCTCTTAGATCATAAAGTAGAAAAAATACTTAAGTTACTTAAGAGATTATTGTAAAGTATTCAAGTCTAATCTTGCTGAGCTCCACCAGTGATGTCAACCAATGTTGAAAAGATGTAAGGGAGCTCAGAGCCTTGGGAGGTTCTTCTGGCAATCTTGTTTTGCCCTGCATGCTCACTCTCACTGAGCATTTTTCAGTGGCTCTTTTGGAGAACAATTTGTTTCACAGAGCCAGGCATTCCCTGTTGAGAAAACAGCCTTCCACTTTTTAGTCACTTACCAAATAAACTAACAGAATCAGCTACTGGAAAGATTACAGAATGTCCATGTTACTACAGTAGATAGGGTGTTGACTCTGATCAGATACAATTTAGATTCAGGGTGATTTGGAAGGATAAACTTGTCCTTCTTCACTACTTCCAGAATGATTCCCATGTATCGCATGGTGGAACCTTTCTTTTTTTTCTTTTTTTTCTTTTTTTTTCTTTAAATAGGAAAATAATTGTTCAAGCTGACAAGCAACCTGTAATTCTTACGCAAGCAAGCAGGGAAGGCACAAGAGCAGCCTTCAAGGGATAAGAAGTGTCAAACCACGTAACTCTAAATGGTGCTGATCTAATTGATGTTTTACCTAGCAGGGGAGGAGAAAACTCTAGCAAATAGTGAGCAGTTATTTTGCTCTCAGAAAGAACACTGTCACAGACACCTTCCTACAAATGCCACATCAGTTGCTAACAAGTTGCTCTGGGAGAATCTTCTTGCTGATTTATGTGCTGCCACACGAGTCTTTTCCAGTCACTGTGAACTTCGTGGATTTCCCTTTTAACTATTATCAAAGATTGCCCTGAACATGGACAAGAGAGCCAGTTAAACAGCTCACTTCTAGATCCTGGGAGCATAGGAAATTAATGTACGCCCTGTTCTTCATGTGTTAGTGCATATGAAACAATGGAAAAATAGGTTATTTACGGCCTCTGTTGTAGAGTTGCTAATATTTGATTTATGTATGGCGGGGGGCTACATTTCTCTTAATCCACATCACAACTTCAATTTAGCACCAAGCATGTCTGAAAGGAGCAGTATTCCCTCTACGCCTACAGAGGAAGAAGAGTGTCTGTAGTTAAGGCATTAAATTGGGAGACAGGGGACTCAGGGTCAGTTCCTGATTCTCTTGCAGGGTTTTGTGATTTTAAACAAGATAAAACGGATGCTTGGGAGGGACGTGGACACTGCATAGGGAGTGGGGGCTGATGAACAGATAGACAAGTTCTCTTTTCTCAGTCTTGTGACTATTTTTTCTTGTCGGGAACACAGAAGTTGAACGTTTTGTATTAAGTAAGAGAGCTAACACCTCTGGGTGTTAGCTGCAGCACTGGGTAAGAATACCTTCCACATGCAGATAGGTGCTTGCTTAGAAGATGAGTCATGTATGGAGTTATTCACTGTGAACAGCTCCTGAGATGTTTCAGGACATTTTAAAACAGTAGGAATAATTCATATCTGGTTCCAGGACAGGCAAAGATAGTACATCGTCCTTAGTGGTGACCTGGTATAACTAGGTAAACCCACTATGCATCTGTACCTCCGATGCTCTTGAAGATAATTCACCTTCATACCTGCACTTGGAGAGCATAGTCTTTAGTGAAACATAGACGAGTGTCTCATGGACTAGCAGTGACAGCAGTGGATTTGGTGTTAGGACACTTTGGAGGAAGCAGAAAAGCTCGATACTTTTATGATTTGGAATGACAAAATCTAATTTTACATTTTGCGCTCTCTCACCGTATGCAATGAGAACTTTCCTTTTCAGCAATTCATGCTTTTATTGCAGAGCAAAACTAAGGGTTCTCTAGCTGAGATATGTAGTTGGTATAACACATTACTAACAAAAAATAAAAAGGAAACCTGTTCCTCATTTAACCCATTCAATCCAGTGAAATACTCCAGTAAGCACTTGTGGTATAAATAATCATAGATATTCATGAAACAAGTAAGCTTTTTTCCCTTCCTCCCAATACTGCATATGCACTGAAATTTATGCTTCTGGTTGCTTTTTTATATTTCCTGAAGGAGGATTGCTCCTGCTATTTGAATGCCCCTTTTACAGGTGACAGGAAGATTAAGTATAATTCTGTGCAGGTAATTATAACAAGGCTATTGGCAGCCTGTAACACAGTGCAAATGACACAACTGGTTTTGTTGCTGGGACATAATGTATGTGGCAAGCTTTACCTGTAGCTGTACGTAGTACAAGTGGCACTCTCCAGAGCCATGTGGTGCGTATCCCTTTAACCATGAGTCAGCCATAAACTCAGCATAGCCCTTCTACACAACGTCAGTAGAGTGCGAGGAGCTGCCCTGTGACATTCATCTCAATTGCAATTAGTTGTGTCACTTCTTGGAGAGCTTGTCTCATTGCATAGATGGTTTTGTTTCAATTCAGGTCAGATGTTTTGTATCTGATCCTCTGCTGTGAATCTTCACTGCTAAGAAAAATAACTAAATGATATACTGTATCTCACGGTCTGGAGAGAAGTTTTGACAGTTTTTATGTACTTATCCTTGTGAGACTGATCAGATTCTGGTTATGCATATGTTCAGTGACTCCATTCTGATATGCCCTTGACTTCCTCAGAAATAATATTGCAACCATCCTGGTTTGAAAAACAAAGCAACACCAACAAAGCATAATAATGTGGTGAAAATCTCCACCATGAGTGCTTTGCTTGCCCTGTTCTGTTCTCCCACACACCAACTCTTTCAGCGTAATTAATTAACTGTCATAGAGGCAAAGCAGCCGATGAAGCGTTCTTCGCCAGCCTTGCTCCATTGACTAGGTACTGAGGAGCCAATGCGTAGTGCCAAGGATGAGCTGAATTACGGAGAAGCATACAGTGTGCATCCTTTATAACTGTCAAAGATGAACCTCTTAAGCTTGTTTGCTTATATTAATAGCATCTGGAGCCAAGGAATTGTGCAGTCAACTTTTAATAGCCTAAAGGGTGTTTTTTTCTAAATTTCTAAATACAGATTATTTAAAAATGCAAGCAGGTTACACATCTGAGAAGAACAGATGTTTTAGGCTTTTTTTTCTCTTGCCTTGAATTGCATGGAAAAAAAGAATGGTTTCTCTTCTAGCCCAGGCAGCATCACCTTGGACGTGCAAAACAGATCACCATTTTGTACATGGGTTAGCCATTTATATCTGTGTGAATTGGCTTTAAAATGTTACTGGTGTAATTGTCCGGTATTTCATACCTGCCAGAAGGATTGCACAAGAGAGAGAAGAGAGAGAAGTGAAATGGACGGTGCAGTTATTTTCAGTGAAATCCAGACATGCCTGTGAGAGGAGAGACTTGGATTTGCTGGGTCTGGTGTTTCTGGAGCAATGGGATAGTTCTTGCTTCCACATCAACACACTAGGGAAGAGAGTACTTCTACACTCCAAGCTGGAAGTGCTAAAAGACTAAGGCTGCTAAAGACTCCTTGTTGTATGTTATTTCATTACCCTGTTTGAAGAAAATCTGTCATCTTTCTCTTAACCGTGACCATATTTTGGTGTTCAATTAGATGAGGAGGGATAATTAATATTACAATGATCCTGTCAGGGTCATCCTCAGTGACTGCTCTTTTGTTCCAAGGAGACTCTTAGATAGGATCCTGATGGATCTCCTCCTATCACACGTCCTGGTCAATGCCTATATAGTGCTGTTAGAAAGGGTAATGAAGAGAGATTGCTGTGCTGTCTGCATTACACAGCTTAGTGATTTACCTAGTGCATAATGGAGATAAGATCTTGGATGAAGGCTACCTACTGAAATTCAAGCTGATTGATGCTATGTTTATGCACTGAGAGAAGACACTACAGAGGTGTTTATATCCATACATTTAATTTGAAGGGATATGCCCTATCATCTATTGTTCAAGCTAATACTCCACTCCCTGAAGGCCAAGGCAATTAATACTTACCAGCTCCCTTTTCTCACAGGCAAAAGGCTGTGGTCTTTTATGTCAGAGGTGGAGGTCACCACAGACATCCCTGACCCTCCTTTTAAGAAAGGGAGTAGGAGCTGTCTAGATCTCTTGTAGACTTTTTAACAAGGTAGTAAAACTACATAACTTCTGTCTAAATTCCTGTTTGAAATGACTTGTATCCCCTCGGCTGGTTTCTCTTACAGAGGAGATCAGCCTACTGCGTCTACCAGTTCCTTTCTCTCAGGTGGTAGGGCCATGTTGGTAAGTCTCTTTTCCTGTGTTTGGTGCTCTGTCTCCATGACACTGCACACATGTCCCATTGGTCTTGGCTATTATATGTGTCTCTCTCCCTCTCACTTCTCCATTTCCAGCCTTTCCAAAATATGCAGTAGAGTTTCTGTTGGGCCTACAAACCCACAGTATCCTGGGCAGGTTTAAAACAAGATGTGATCTCTCCTTATCGTGACTGAAATTTTCAAAACATCAGTTACTTCTCTTAGGGATGCTGGCTTCAGGTTTCCACAAAAACCCCAAAACAAGCCAAAGTTGTATCTTAGCCATGTATAGTGAAGATGAGGTATTTTCACTCAGCCAGGATACCTAAACTATAACAGTGAAAGAATTACAAAGAATTTTTAAAGTAGCTTTTAATGCATCTGTCATTCCTTTCATAACTGAATTATAAAACTCTAACAGTATTTTGTATTTTGCTTACTTTATATTTAATTATAGCATTAGGTCATCCCAGGGTAATATCTTAGAAGAATAACTTCTTTTATTAAGTCTGGGAAGTTCAATTGAACCAGTTTAAGTTGTTAAAATAATTTAAGAGTTTAAAGATAATTGATATTCTGTGAATAAAAGACAGAAAGGTTAAAAAAATAACCATTCTTTCATTTAAGTTAAATAAAATTAAAATTACAATATGCAATTCAATTCTTTGTCACTCCTTTCCGTGTTGTGAATGTCCATTTTTTTCTAGACTGAAGTGCAAGACAGCTTGCAAGAGGGAGAGGAAGAACAAAACCCTGTGTTCAAATCTGAAAGGTCGTACTCGGCTTTCATGCCTTTCTCTATCATAGCTTTTTTTTTTTTTTTAAAGAATTAGGTACAAGGAACAATTTCAGCTTTAAACTGCCTCTGAAACACTCCATATAATGTGTAGGTGACAAACCATGAGAACTGAGACCAAGGAAAACAACAGGTAGCAAATCCCTGTGCCTTGCAAAAAGTAAGTTAAAAAGTACTATTGGATGGCTCAAGTCCTTCAGTCTTGGATCTTCTGTTTTATGGTGTGGGCTATATGTTTGTTCATCCTTCAACAAACAAAAGCCTCCTGGGAGGAAAAAGAAACTCAGGGACAGACAATTGGTTCTAAGGGAAAACCAACCAGTGGGGTAAAAGTGACAGATGAGAGCTCAAAAATTGCTTGTAAGAGCACCAGAAAGGGTTATTGAGCAGAGCACCCCAGAGAGCACCCTGTTGCCAGAAAACACTCAGCAAGGGGATTTCTGCTGCCTTGGTGCTGCTTGTGTGACTGAGCTATACCTTTGACTTCAGTTCCTAGCAAGCTGGCATAGGCAGTCTTAGTGGTCACGTTCACTTGTAGAGTGTGTTCACTTCTATTTGTACCCTGTATTTCTGATCCCTAATCATCCAGACTGGGACACCAGTTGCTATGTGTCACAGCTTCCTGTGAAAGAGCATATATCTGAATTTCATTTTGGTGTGTCAGGACTCGTTCAGGGCCTGAGTCAATGAAGTGCATTGTCTCGCTGTGTAAGCACAGTTAATGTTAATATTAAAAAAAAAAAAAAAGCCCAAACCAAAACAAATAAAAAAACACCCACCCAACCCTTCACTCCTTGCCTTTTTAATAATCAGTCTACTGGATCTCCAGCAAGAGCAGAGTTGGACAAAGACATTTGTCTCCATTTCAGGTCTATAGTGATAGATGCAAAGGGTAAATCTGCTTCACAAGAGTAACAGAAGTTTTCATATATACTTTTGTATAGAAATAGGGTGAGAGTCTCTTGGGGTGTTTGTTTGGAAAAAGAATATACTACTTTTAACATGGAAAAAACCATCAAGCCAGTATTTGTGGACCATAAAGGTATTAATGACAAAGAAGTTAGAAGAACAAAGAAACACATAATGAGCAATTCAAACCAGAAAACAGAGCTACAGCTGTCAAAGCAAATAGTAAGAGAACAAAACTGTTCTGATTGAGTTCAGCCTTCTACACCTCAAATAATTTCTTGGCGACCTTTTCTCTGTAAGTTGTGGTAAGAGCTAACTTAAATCATCCATGCTGTCATCAATCCTGTTTTCAACACTGCTGTTGGAAAGATGTGCTACCAGTGATCAATTAGAAGGCAGTACTACTTTTATAGAGCCATGGCCCATGAAACAAGTGTCATGCAAAGGCTACCTTGTCCTTCTCAGTGTCCTTGATACCAAAGACAATCCATAAGAGGAACAAAATAGTGAGTAATGTTCTGTACGTGTCTCATTTTCTTTCTCTGTGAATTGAATTAGCATAGTCCTGAAAATGGAAAGGAAGCAGCTGAAAACAAGTGTATGCCTTTCTCTGTGACCCACCTAAGTGGATGTAGAAAGCTGTAAATGCTGTTTCAGCCTCCTCTCAGTTGGTTGAAGAGCAGCTTCTAATTAGCTACTTATCTAGTAAATTAAATAAAGCAAATCTTCATGGTATACATCATAGGAAACGCAGGAGGGAGAGGGGAAAAAAATAATACTAGGAGTTGATTCAAGGCATAAACTGTGGGTTTGGCAAATAGGTGCTGCTTTTTATTCAGAATATGTTTTCATCACCACTGTTAATTCAATGTACCTGGTGTAAACAGGCCCAGACCCCTCACCGAGGACTCTCAGTACAACACAGCACACATTGCCCCACTTGACTTTCATGAGAACGTTTCCTGGGGGCTGAAGGGAATTGCATAAATTGTCAGTATGATTCATACTGCTTATTAACTAAATGCTTCGAGTGTTGCCAGTAGAAGTGGACACATTTCAGTCAGCAAGTTTATTATCAGGCTCTAGCAAACTATAATCTAGGTCATGCATGCACATTCCCAGATGTGATGGTCTGAAGTAAGGTTATTGCAGATGGCACAGGTGGTAAAGTCTGCAGTTGCCCATGGGAAAAAACAAACTTTTAACAGTCTGCTTTTAACAAACTGTAACTATTTGGTTGGGTTTTTCCACACTGTCTGAACAGTTCCATTGTCAACTTTTTGGTTTGTTTTTGACAGTAAGATTAGAATAACTCATCATACCCATGATGAGTTGTCACAGCTACTTCACTGAAAAGCTTTAGTACATACATGCTTTTCAGAAGTAAATTTTGCATGCTTATCAATGTGTTCGTTTGTTTCTGTCATAGTTTGCTTAGGTGATGCTGAGTTACAGCTTGCTGAAAAAATCTTCTTAGTAGACTCAGAAAACTAATTTCTTGGTGTTTTGCCTTCACTGAGCATGATCCTTCCCCTCTTGCTTGCTAGGGATATACTATCCTCATCCTGTGAGGCCTCAGGCCAAGGTTTCAGAACAGAATTCCCCATGCAGGTGGAAGAACAAGAGTAAACCAGCATGGTGATTTGGCAAGGTTTTCTGCATAATTTATGTCTGTAGTTTGCTTTTACTGCAAGTTTTCTATAGCAGTGCTATTGAAATGACCGTTAAAAATGCTTCTGCCAGTATATATATATGTTCCTGGCCTTTCAATACATAATTTCAGACTATGGCAGTGTTATCTTGCTTGGTTTTAATGAAATCAACAATAAATTCTGTAAGATCACTGGAAGTGGGAAGGTGGTTTGTCCTACTTTTCAGATTAAAGGGAGAAGAAAGACATATGGATAGTCACCCAAAAAAAGCACAGATGAGACCGTGGAGTCCAGACTGGAATAGTGGTAAGAAAGTGTGGGTAGGCATATAAGGTGCTAAGCTGAAGGAGATATATTGTTAAAGGACTTATTAGAACAAAACACTGAGCAGAAAGATGATAATAAAGAAAATAAATGTTATAGAAGTCTTGGGTCTGCCCAAACGACCTGGGTCTGCCTTGAGGAGCCTTTAATTTTGCTGAGGAAACTGAAGGGAGGTTTCTATATACAAAGTGAATTAAGGAGAATCCTTCCTTTTAAATAAATCTGTGTCTCCCATCTCCACCCATGAATGTCTGACAGAAGGGGAGCTAATTTTAAGCAATGCATGAGTTTACCTAAACATCTATAATGTCTAGCTTTATCTTTAGGGAGGAATCGATTGCGTGTTCAGAAACTGTGTGTGTTGCCTCTCTTTATCCTTATTTGAATCCTTTCTCTTGCATATCTGGAAAAGTTTAAACTAGAAAGCTTACATTTGCAGAAGGGGAAAGGACTTTGGCAACATGCAAGGGGGAACCTTAAGAAGCAGGGGTTGTTCAGCCTGGAGAAAAAAAGGCTTCAGGGAGACCTTATTGTGGCTTTTCAATACTTAAAAGGAGCTTATCAGAAAGATGGGGACAGACTTTTTAGTAGACCCTGTAGCAGTAGGACAAGGGGTATGGTTTTAAACTAAGAGAGGGTAGATTCAAGCTAGATAGAAGGAAGAAATTTTTTACAATGAAGGTGGTGAAACACTGGGACAGGTTGCCCAAAGAGGTTGTAGATGTCCCATCCATAGAAACATCACTTCTTATTCAGTGAAAATCATTTGAGAAAACCTGACTTCATAAAAGTAACGTGATTTTTCTTTTTTCTTTTTTTTTTTTTTTTTTTCCCCCTCTGCACGTAACGGAATTGGCATAGTCTGTAATTTGGAAATAATATATGCATGTGATTTTAACTCTTGCAAGTCACTTTTTTCTGTTCTTGTAATAGCGGATAACGATATATGGAGTTCAGCCTGCAAGTTTGGCAGAGTGGGTTTTCTATGCAACTAGCTGCTTTTAAAGTTTTTGATCCAGTGGCTTTAAAATGGATCTACCTCGCTGTATAAATCCCATATTCTGCTTGAAGTACTACTTAATTCTAGGATGCTGGGTCACCTTAATTACATTGTAGGGTGAAGGGTATAATTCATACTAATTTTAATTATTTTAAAAAGGCAAAATGAAAATTGTAATATAAAATTGCTTTGTACTTCCGCATGTGGCCTCTTGAGGGCAGTCGTCTTTCAGAGCTTTCAGAGAAAATTGAGACTTGCTTAACTTCTCAGTCAGAGCATGCTCCTCGTAATAATCATAATTATCCATTGGCAATGCAGAGGGATGCTAGAATTCATTGTGTCATTCAATCAATAAAAATGCTGCACTCAAAATTTTCAAGCCAGTTTGTTCTTAAAAGTGTCACACAAGCATTTCTATTTGTGTTTCATTATGATATATCTGTATAACTGGACCATATGTTCAGCTAAAGCTAGGCCTTGTTCCGAAATTCTCCCAACTATACTAGAAATAAACAAGATTAGAAGAAATCTTTTTGTTTCCTTGGAGATTTCACAGATCCTAGAACTGTGCAAATCTGAGGAAGTCTTCAGTCTTTCAAAACACTTGATTTATTTTACCTACATTTAGCTCATGAAAGCATATCTTATATATATTTGCCATATAAATGCCACTCTTTAATACTAGTCATCTTGATAGCTGTCTGTAAGGGTAGGTAGATAGGATGGCAGTCTTGGATCCCATAATGGGACCTCACTGGTTCTTTGAACCTGAGAATATTTAAACTTTCTAGTCAAGTGGAGACTTGGTCCGTTGGATACAAATTTAGTTTGACTTGATTCGTAGTCAAAACTGCGGAGTTCTGGTTCCAGCAAGATCTGGAAGGAAAAGGAGGGGAAAACCCATTCCACTGCTCTCTGTATCTTTCCTATTACATGAAATAGTCATTGACTAAAATGCTGGTCCTTGGAGCAGGAACTTCAACCACAAACTTTACTTTCCAGATGACCATCCTAATCCCTAGGTTACACTGTTAAGCTCTTTCTTGTACTCTCTGTATCACAAGATATTGTGAATTCTCTTCTGGGTGTTAGAATATCCTCAACAGGATGGATTGTGTATCATCAACATGTATATCCACTAGACAGTACAGGCAGTCTAGTGGACCTTGAAAAAGAAGTATGTGTCTCCGTCTGCAAGCAGAGAAAGAAAGTTATTCCAGGTCCTACTTCTCCCAAGGAAATGTTCTAATCACAGGCCTTTTAAGTAAAATAGCTTTTTTTTTTTTATCTTGTGTTCCTGCTTTCTTTTGTTTTAAAGTAGTGGCAATCAATGTGGTATCTGTAACAGCAGATTCATAAGGCATCTTTTGAAAATGAATCCTGGATTAATTCCTTCAGAACATCTAGGAACAGGAGCATACAGTTTCTTGAGTCTGATAAAGGGAAAAAGCACAAGATGGATAACAAATTTTGCTATGTATTCAAGGCCAGAATGCCACCCGCCAAAGACAGAAGCATACATTTAAACACCTGCATGGAAAACCTGAAAATCAAAATTCAAAATGCCTATGGGATCTGGGCCATGAAGTCATCATTTTTAAGCATGTTATCTGAATTCTGATTAGTCCTGACTAGAATTTTTTACTAGATTGAAAACATGCTTCCAAGTTTTTTCTTACTGTACTCCGTTAGGAGCAGCCAAAATAAAGTTCTAGAGATTTGATCTGAAAGAGAACAATTTAAAACTTCTTATTAATGTACAACATGGCATTTGCAGCTGCTTTGGGAGAAAGTAACAAATTAATAGCAAAATAGTTTGAGAAACTGGCCTAATTTCTTGCAATAATTATCAGTTTAAATTTTAAAAGTCTGAAATATTCAGAGCTGGATAAATATTCTTGACTAATGTGCTATGTTATTGTCTAAAACTTTACTATCGTCTTCTTTTCACATAGAGCCTGCTTCACTATTAGAACAAGACTCTGTTTGTCTTTCATAACGACTTGTTTAGAAGCTCTTTAAAATGCAGATTTGATGATGATGCTCTATTACAAGCTACCCACAGCAATTGCGCTTCCATTTATCAAAATTATCATGCAACTTACATTCATGCAAGAGGAGGGAGGTTTAGGCAGGTACTACACACTGTAATAACAGCTTTGGATACTTGCCTTATTTATGCCTTACTTGCCCACTGAGCCAATGAAGCCACTTCATTTATTCACACACTACTACTGTCGGATCTGGAGAAGGATGGGATTATCTGTCGGTGTTCCTGAGCTCCATGCTGCTCTGCCCAAGCCCACTGCCCAATTCCCATCTGGCTGTTAGCTGGGTTTCACGTTATGCTGCTGTTGGCTGCTGACAAATGCAACCTCTGATCTGCAAGGGCGGCAATGGGAGCCTCGTGATAAGAGCAGCAACCCCCTTCTAGCTGCTCGCCAGAGCACTGTGTTGCTGATCTAAAGAATGATGAGTTCACAGACAAAATTTTAAGGCTAGAAGCCATAATGCAACTAGATAAGGCAGGCAAAGATCTTTCACTCTGCATCCAGCCAATAAACGGTGGGCGCAGTGTTTACCCCTAGCTGTTCACCATGTTGATTTAAAGGGTTGATACATAGGATTTGCTATTGTGCCCATAGGTAAATTGTTCTGTTGGGTGTTAATTCTCTCGCTGCTAAATTAAAGCGCTAGTTTTGAACATGGGTATTGAGTGCAGGTGCCCAGGTTCTGGCAGCGGGGCCTGCGGGCGCGGCCCCTGTGAGAGGCGGC
>BOSO01007294.1:0-10466 GCA_018403395.1 Gorsachius goisagi | reverse complement strand
GGAAACGGGGCGAGAAACAGCCCTGCCCGCCCCGCGGGGGGAGCGGGAGGGGCGCCGGGCGCCCCGGCAGAGACCCAGGTCGGGTTTATCTTGAAAGACTGCAGCCCATGGGGAGACCACACACTGAAACAGGGAAAACTGTGAGGAGGAAGGAGCGGCAGAGTGGAGCTGTTACGGGCTGGCCGCAGCCCCTCATTCCTCATCTCCATGCACTGCTCAGAGGTGAGAAGGTAGGGGAGTCAGGGATGAAGGATTGAAGTTGAGCCTGGGAAAAAGGGTGGATGGAGGGAGGGTCTTTTAGGTTTTTGTCTGTGTTTCTCACCCTCCAACTCTATTTCAATTGGCAATAAAGTTAATTTTCCCCAATTCGAGTTTGTTGTGATGCCTGTGATGGCAACTGGTAAGTGATCTCCTTGTCTTCTTCTTGACCCGCAGTTTTTTTCCAATTTATCTTCTCCCCCTGTTCTGTTGAGGAGGGGGAGTGAGAGAGCAGCTGGGTGGGTGTCTGGCAGCCACCCAAGGTCAAGCCACAACAGCATGTCTGCATTTGTGCATCATCAGCCGTGACACCCAGTTTTGTATGTTCATACTTAGTGACCACTGAGACCTTTGAGCTTTTGGACATGAACTTCTAGCAATCTCAGGCAATGCTACTGTTTATGGGTTCACTATGTGGCATAATTTAGTACACTCAGTTATATTAGTAGCGTCGTAAAAAGTATGCACAATCTTTTTATGCATTTCAGAATAACAATTTCTGATTCTCCTCACTTCCCAAAAAACAACACTTCCCAAGTAAAAAAGTGAACTTTAGCAAGCTATTCCAAATTATGAGCTGATAACAGTAGTTAGGGTTGCCTTTTGGAACTATAAGTTACCATGCATAGATGGTAGCTAGTAATTTTATTTATTTTTCCCTATAAAGCTTCCTGTTGTGTTTAAACTGTTGTTATCCTTGGAAGTGGAAGAACACATGGGGTATAAAAGCTGTCTTACGGTAAAATTGCGACATGCACAGCCCTCATCAGATGCAGGAAAATCAACTTTCTGCTTTTTCTACTTCAAATATTAATTAAACTGTTTTGGGGTTGTTTTTTTTTTTTGGTCCAGGAGAATGGTAGTTATCACTGCCTCCAGCAGTGCTAAGTGAATGGTTCAAGAGAAGAAAAAGAGAGCTAAGCTGAAACTTGCTATCCAAATAGAGATGTACTAAAGGGAATGTGATATGTTCAGATGAAATAAAACAGTTTTGCAGGCCCTTAGGAAATGCTGATATGGAAGCAGAGGTACAGAAGCAAAAATCCATAGTTGGTCTGGAGACCAGGGGCCAGGCTGAGCCTCCTGAAAGAGCAGTTCATATGACTGAAGTTGGCAAAATCTGGGGTTTGCTTCTGTTCTCAATTTGATTTGATACAGACTCTCTCTAATTGTTGCATTTCAGGGTGAAAGACTTGCCTATGGAAGGGGTTTGTTTTTTTTCTAGCAATTTCTTTCTTCAAAGTCCTGCTCAGGGTGAGCCAGGCTAGCTGGTATCTGGTCTGGAACTTCTAGGCTGATTATAATGAGAATCAGGCCCGGGCCTTTCATGTCATTTGCAGAGAACAAGCCCAGGGTGTGCATTTCAAAAGGTGATGCAGTGCTGTCCAGAAAGTTCAAATGATTTTTTTTTTTTGTTTCAAGACCTCGATTAGACAAGACCGTTCTTTAGCAGTTATTACGTCAATCAGCGTATTTGCTCTGTGTGCATAGAATCCTCCTGCTGAAATCTGAGCTCTTTGCTATGCTCGGGACAAGAGAGTCTATTAGATCAAATAGGGACAATTGCAACAGTATGGGGTTCAACAGTTCTTTATCTGGTTAAAGATACATGCAGTAAATAAAATCCTTTTCTTCTGTCATGTTATTTCTGAATTTGTTTGTGATATCTCCAGTCATATCCCCACAAATTTCTGGAAAGTGCACTAGGAAAAGAAAGGGCTGGATTAAAGGTAATTCAATACAAATATAAATGTGTCCATCTGCAGGAGCTTCAGTAGCTTCAGTAGCAGAGATCGGGAATTTGTATATCTTAATTTTGTCACCTCTAGCTGTGCCAATGGCATGATTTTCTCCTCCTAACTGCACAGATTATAATTCTTTGGGTTGAATGGTTAAGAGAGGCACAACTGGTGCTTTATTTCTATACAGTTGTCCAGCTTTCATCTATTTTCAGGGAGAAGAAACAGGTGATTTGAAAACAAAATGTGAGCATCTTTGCCACAAGTGTCTTACTTCTGACTGAATGTTTCTGAATGTTTCAGTTGAGGTCCAGGCAACAAATTCTTTATTCTTCCATGCAACTTTTCTGGATTAGTCTATAGTACAGAATTTACAGGAACAGAAAATAGAAAAGCAAAGATTGGTTTAATTTGTTTTTAAACAACAAGATTTTCCTTAACTAAACCATAGCATAGATCTAATATTACACACAGGTTAGTGGACCATTTCCTGCATGGAGTACTCTTACCCTATGAAGAAAGTGAACAGAGAGGGTATTGATTAGTTGCCATGATGGTATTGTTTCTTTCCTTCTACCCCTGTTCACAGAGACATTGGTCAGTGGAGCAGGGGTGTAGACGCATTAGGATGGGTAGGAAAAGCCAATGAGAGTCAGCAGCCTGGAGAGCCACCAGCACTGACGGAAGGTAGCGTTCCACAGTTGTCCTGTAAAGTATGGCTCTCGCAGAGCTTCTGGGAGGTTGTTGAATTACTCTCTGCAGTCTCCAACACATGCAGGAGGAAGAACAGGAGTGTCAGGGAGTTGTATGTTGGCAGAGACAGACACAGGCATAGCCTGAAAGTGTACAAACTCTGTAAAAGTCAGTCCTGCAGAGCTATGTCGCTGTGGGGGTGGTGGGGAGGGAATCATGATAAGCGGGAGCTCACAGCCTTAATGCAGCTTTTCTTGGCTTCCTACAAAATTTCTTTTATTCCCATTGAAGTTCTGTTTGCAGGTCCTGACATATTGTTTGCCTTACCCTCACAGCTTAAATGCCTAATAAATTTTTTAATCCTTCCTCTAGATATAATTATAGGAACATACTTTTGAAGCACCAAATGAACAGTACAAACAAATGACAAAAGAAGGAATTGTCACCCTGTCTGGCCATCTAATTTCTTCAGTGGTGCTTCTTATACTGTTTCAGAGTAAGCTTGCTTTCTTCAGAAAACAAACCTAAGCATTAGAGTGTCTCAGACTTGCGTTCCTCTGATCACTGTTCAAGGCATCGCTAGATTTTTATCTGCCTGCCTTTGACAAAAAGTGGCGAGTACTTGCTTTTTGTATTGTCTGCTGAACTCAATTCAGAGCTACAATAACCACTTGTAACTTTCAAATAATAATTGAAATGGGTGCTACTGTTGTTTGAGTGCTTTTTAGTATGCTCAATCCGGTTCACCCAATTCAAGGCATAGATGAAGATGCAGGCTTTACTGAAAGAATTTATAACCTTGAGGAAATAGGCACATAAAGAATATGAAAGCACCTCAGTTATATCTGAAACAAGTTGAAGATCCAAATGATATAGAGAGTGCTGTTAGCTTCAGATGCCCCATCTTTTATTTTCCCTGGGGATCATCATTTAATTGGCAGCACTGTGTTAAGGTGAATGAAGGCAGGTGAAACCACAAATAATGTTTGTATTGGGAAGTGGTGAGATGTGACAGAAGAAATTAATGGGTGTTAGAGAAAGGAAGGATAAGATACATGCTTTTATTTCTGTAGGTTTGCAGCTATTTTTGTTGTTGGGACACCTGGAATAATAGCACGGACAAATCTGGATATGCCAGCTTCCAGAAAATGTCACCACCCTTTGCTTTTTTGTCTTATTAACACCTGTTATTCAAAAGGCAGCAGATGCAGAAGCTTGGAGTTCAATGGATGGCTCAGTTTGCTGTTCCTTGGGAATGGACAGACAGGTGTTCACTGAGGGGAATACACAGTTCTGGAAAATCTAGGGAAGTAGAGGAGATTGTACAGGAATAGCTGGCATAGTGGAAGGAAAATAAAGATAAAACAGGAGACAGAGTAAAGGGCGATGTGTGACAGGTGGCTACTGATAATTAACTGCAGTTTCAGCAGAAGGGGAGAATAGAAACAATATCAAAACGAGAATGAGAAGAGAAATTGCCAGAGGGCATTAAGGGCGAGAGTCCAATTGGCAAGATGGAGAGCGGCCTGAACAGGCAAGTCAAATCAGTTAATAGTGCTTTTTCCTAATTATTTTGATGCAATTTACTGTGTGATGATAATACACTCATCTTTACTTGTCTTATGGCAACATTTAAGACATTTCATTCTCCACGATGGTATGTGGTAAAGGTAAGGCGTGAAAGGAGTCTAACCAAGAGGTAGAGTGCTGTTCAGTGATTTGTTTCTTCAACAGTATTGGTTTGCGATTCAAACTCTGTGATTCCTGATATCAAGATTATTTGTCTGAGTCTAGTTGTAACCACTTCCTTTCAGAGATCTGAAATAGTTTTCTTAACAAGCTAATAGGTTTCATTGGAACCAATGAAATTTTTTTTGGCATCTTTGTTAAGAAATTAGAGAAAACGAAGAATTGTTTGCACTAAATGCAGGGATGGGGAATGTTATGTTGCCCACACCAGCTACATGGGTAAGGAACTCAATCAACATGTGGGAGAGCAAGACGAGTTTTTAAAAATGACTACGGGTGTCTACAGTGTGGGCAAATGTGTCAGAGGAATTCTCCTGGAATCCTTTTCTAATCAGTGGATAAGTAGTTAATACAGTGGAAAGCAAAGCACGCTTGTTTAGATCAGTGACCCCAACTCAATTGCTAGTTTGGCCGACATCTCTGCTGACCACAATACTGGACCTAAACAACATTCAGAGACCAGGTGGGAGGAATCCCATACGTACTGTTAGGTTTTTCTTTTGCCTGGAGGGATTTGACCCATTATTAGCTATTTAGCAAGTGAGCAGATGAGCCACCTGGCTAGAGAATGGTCTGGGACAACTTTCTCATTCACCCACCTTATATGCAGTCCTTAAACACCCAGATGTCACAGCATCGGTGGAGTGGTGTACAATGGTCCCCCTGGGTTCCTTCTTTCCTCTCTTCTGTCCGTGGCTTCACTGCTTTGCTTACAATGCTTGCCTTTGAATTGAACAACCCCTCCAGAATAGTCTACTGAAGAATATAAGGCTCTGTCTGGAAAATATGAGATGTGAGCTGATCCCTCATGAGATCCCCTATCTCAAGGGTTTTGGATAAAAAAGGCTCTTCCAATTCTTCTAGCCCCAAATTGTTTCCCAGCTGGACAAAGTCCATAAAATTGATGCTGTCTGTGCAAACGGACTCCAGAGGATTTGGGAGGATGACACGAGAGGCTTGATGCATAGAAAATAAAGTAAGGGACAGGGACATTAGCTGAGACTGAACATTGATCTAGTGGCGGCTTAGAGGAAAGTCTAAAACCCCTCAGTGACAGAAGAAAGGAGAAAGGGTAAGATTCTCTGCTTTCCAGAGTCCACAAGGTAAATAATAATGTTTTGTGATCGAGCTTATGCCATGTTCTTTAAGGGAGGATCTAGAAATGGAATTCATACTACTATTGCATTTCCTCATTAGACCTTCTAAGATTGAGACTCTTTGCCTTTTTTAATATTTTAGGCCAGTTTGTGCAGCTAAGATACTATATAAGGCTCTTGCCATAAATAATCATCAGGGTTTTGGTATTCTTGCCAAAAATGTTTCTGTTTTAATCAGAGCTAAGTAGCTTTGGAAAGCTTTGGAACTTGATTAGAAAAGTTTCAAGGTGGGGATGTTTGCTTAAAATATACTAGGTCTTTAAAGTAATCTTTGCACACTGTTGACTCCTTTACCAATTACCCCACCTAACTTTTTTTCTTTTTTCATTGTCTTTTTCTTTTTTTGTCATCTTTTTTGTCATCTTTTTCATCCTCTCTTTTCCATCAGACAGTGCCAGTTCCATGAAATCTGAGATTCTACCTGAGGCCATGACTGTGGAAGGAGCAGGGGGTTCTGATCACAGCTGACCTGCGTTTTCTAAGGCTTTGTTAACATCCTGAACTAAACAAAAAAGTAAGTGCTCTTTGGAAAACAGAAGGTAATATTAATGGAATGTACATCTCTTTAACTCTCCTTGTCTTTACAAAGTGGTACATAAGTTGAAAGAGTGCAGTCTTCCTCCAGAATGAAAATGATGCTTTTCTAGTCATCTGGCTTCAAATCAATGGTGAGTACCTACAATGAAAGTACAAAAGCTCTCTTAAACAAAATAGATTATAAACTGGTCGTTATGGAAGATGCAGGGTCACAGCAATCTAGTAGTAATGACTTCTTTTAATTTCAAAATCTAAAATAATTGGACACATCTCACCCTCATTTACACGTGTGCAAATCCTGTTATATTCAGCAAGGCTTTACAAAGACAACAAAACTCATCCTTTGCAAGTTAAGGAATGAACACATAATAAGAAAGAAATTGGTTGCCTTCCATTTCCCAAGGCATTCATTTTTCACTGATGAAAATTTTCTGAAAAGTCTTGTACTTTATACCTATCCAGGTAGATTAGAATCTCCACTACAGGCTGTAGGTAAGCTGTTGTGGCCACCACCAAAGTCCATTTGGTGGTGTTTAGATGTTTGGTTTGGTACCAGTTGCTTACTGTCCTGGAAGCTGGGAAACGTATCAGTGTCTTCAAAGTGCAGGAGGTGATCCAAGGTGGTACTTTGGTTCCCATTTTGTGCTGAAATATGAAGATAACTGGATCCAGGTGTATTGCTCCTGGAAGACTTTGCAAGAGTATTTGAGCCTGGGATTGTGAAAACTGAGCATCCTACATGGTTTTGGCAAGGTGCTGTGGGAGTCCTGTTATTTTAATGTACAGCCAGCTGTGACCAGCTAAAAAGTAAGGTGGATCTCTGAAGTACACTGAAGCTTTGAGTGGACTACTGAGCACTTCCCCCAGCTCCAGTGAAGTGAACAGAAATTACAGGTGTGCTGTACCTTATGGATAAGGCCCTACTGGGCAATTTGTGCAGTCACTTATGCCAGTGCAGAATCCCTAAAGGAAATTTAATGCTCTGAATTCACATTACACTTGTCTAAGGGGCTGATTAACGGTACACAAAGAGCAGTGCTTCAGATATTGACTTAAGGGACCAAAAGCATCACACACAAAAAACCAAAACAGGCAGCTCATGTGAACCAGTTGTGATTTTGGAATCATGCAAACAATTAATGTGTTTATGTGGCATTTTTTCAAATTGTAATTTCCTCTTTGCTATTATTACAGCTCTTGAAAAGGGATGACAGTCTACTACCTTCAAAAAAATGTTCTCTCTAAATAGTAATTGCTTATTTGCATTGAATCCTTAACACTCTGTATTGTATAATTGCCAAACATACTGAAAAATTATTGAACATATTCATGAGCAAATGTAATATGACTGTCTTTTGAAGAAAAATGTATCTCACTAATATTACTAATTGTATGTTTATTACAGCTTTGCCTGCCAATAATGAGGAAAATTGTACACAGGCTACTCTTAAATTACCTATTGGTGAACAATCTTTTTTTTTCTGTCTATCATAATTTTGCCCAAAAGTAGAGTACAATTTACAGTCTCATTCTTCCCTCTACATTGTTTTGCTATCAGTTGAATTTTCAGATGTTCTGTGGGAAGGCTTTTTGTTTCTTCTGGTGTTTTTTTTGCTTTTATGTTTCATTATTGACATTTTTAATATATGTTTACAAAAAAACCCAAATCAAATGCTTTACTGTGAAGAGTAGAATGGCTCATCCACATGTACCATAAACTGACAGCCTCACTGTAGCCAAGTAAATGTTGACAGAATGTCAAACTTGAGTTAATAATAAATTTTTCTATAATTACAGAGCTTAAAAGTAAAATATAACATGCCAGAGTGCTTATTGACTTTGCTGCACACTTCCATGGAGAGACTAGCAGAAATAAATTCTTATGTTTCCATACAAATAAAAGTCCTTAGACAGGTTTTCAGTGGTGGCTTTAAGCGCCTATTGAAGGTCTTTCCTTCCATGCCACAATCGTCACTTACACTTTATTTTTTCCTTAACTTTCATTTATATATTTGTAATTATTTTTTTAATGGAAAGTGTGTTATAAGTGGTATTTTAAAGCAGATGTCCTTTGAATGAAACTGGGAAGTGGTGGTGGTTTCTTCTGTAATTGATCTACCTCAGACTACTTGTACTGTAAGGATCAGAAAAACTGAAATGTTCTTGTTGTCACAAAAAAGCTCAGTGTATGCCCTGTGCTTCTGGAGCAGAGGCCTTCATTTTGTCTAATGTTTTCTAGCACAATGGCTCTTGGTCTCTGAGCAGGACTCTGTGGCGCTCAAGCAGTCACTGAATTTGAAAAGGAGAAAATTTGAATTGGGAATCTAACCTCAAAATCACATATAACTCATTTATCTCAGAGACAGTCCCTCATATTTTGGGTGATATTTAACTAAAGTTTATGCAACCAGTACTCTATCTTCCCAGAGTGCTTTGTAGAGATTATAGAGCAAATATTTTTCCTATAAATATTTTGGAAAATAAGGTAAACATTTAGAGGAAAATAGCATACTGTTGTATTTTACTATAATATTTATAATGGTGATAATAAAAAGGATATAAAACTACCTAAAGACAATTTAAAATCCACTAGAAGTTTCACCTTCAAATGGCATCAAAATACATAACATAAATTTTCAAGATTAATTTTATTAAATGCAGTCGTAAGTGGAGATATTTTTTCCATATTGAAAATTTTATGGGTGGGTCAGAGAAAAAATATTTTAAGTATGTTATGTTGTCAAAACTGCTTAAATAATTTTAGTGGGCATCTTTAATAGAAGGTGGTACTTAAAGGTCACTGTTTGAAAGGTTATTTATCCCTTAAGTGTTCAAAACTTTGCTGTGTTAGCTACACATATCTTGAACGTTGAGCAATTGCTTTGATTAGCAGTTGTATATTGATAAGTAGTCCCTGAGGTAATTTGATATCCTGGGGGGATGAATTCTCAGAGAAACAGCTTAAATTAGATTAGGAAATCATTCACCTGCCAACTGTTAGTACACAGCAGTTTCTGAGGCTGTGATCTGCAGTTAGCTTGGTATAAAGCAGTTTATTAGCTTGTATGAATGTTTAGAGCCTGTTTTGCTATTGTTTTTGAATATTTCCTCTAACAGTGGTGAATTCTGACAAATGTCTCCTTTTCAAAACTTTTTGCCATATTGGGGTGGCTGGGAAAGAAAGCATTAGTGAGGGCCGACTAAAGAACCTGCAACAGATGACGAGGTATGTGTATTCTGAGTGCTGTGATTATGGTTTAAACACAGTGTATTACTTGACCATATGTGCACTGTTTTGCAATATAAATATATTTTTTTTTTAAATTCTTGATCATTCCCCCCAGAGATCTCTGTGGCAGACAAAGAATGTTACCATACTAATTCTTCAGCATCTGGTAGTCTTGAATGTATTAGCCTCATAAAGACAGGGGAAAAACTTGGACAAGTATATAGGCCAAAATGCTTGTTCTTAAAATATAAATTTAAAAGCTATGTGGAATTATATAAAAATTTACTTTATATCTTTGATATGAAACAAATTAGCCAGTTATTTTAATACTTATGATAGGAAGACAATTTCATGATTCTTCCTAACCTGATTCTTTGGTTTCTCTTAGAGTTATCAATACGATTATTAGTGCAGATTTTTTGTGTTACTACATTTTTCTGTAGTTCCTAGACTGTGTCTCTTCCCCATGGGAGGATTCTATTTGACTTACACAAAAAGTAGAATTTAAAGACATTCAGCATTTACAAAATACGCTATGGGAGGTCCAGGAAAATATTTCTTCATTTTGAAAATTTGAAAGACTATTATGCGTCTCAACTCTTCAGTTATTTTGTACCTTTCTCAAAAATTATACTTTTTATGCAGCTGATGCACCAAAATTGTGCCTTAGAAGGTCCCTTCTTAATGCACTGAATTAGCAAGTGACTAATTCTTTGAGGAAATGAGAACATGCCACTCTTTTCTCTTGTTGGTTGTGTGAAGTCACAAATTCACAGCAGAGAGAACTTTGCAATGCTCACAGGATCCTTTACACTGATATGAGATCTGTTGCGAGACTATATCTGATGAATTTAGGGGGGTGGGGTTCATATGAAATATCAGAATGAAAACAAGGCGTTGCAATTAACTATGCCCTAGCAAAGACTCCAGAAACTATAAATGAGAATATTAATTACAGCCAGCATCTGACCCTATTGTTTTTTCTGATGAGCAGGTTTTCAGTTCATGTTTCCTTTTAACCTTCTTTAATCTATAAGAATTTGGATGACCTGCGACCAATCTGATTTCATTCTATGACCAGGTGACCTGCCTGGTAGATGAGGG